>CAEGAE010093240.1:0-21299 GCA_903067095.1 Girardinus metallicus | reverse complement strand
CAATGCATATGAGAGATAGAAGCTCATTCAAGTCAGTAAAGAAATTTTCCACATATGTTGGAGTTTTGTATAAAGTTGAGACTAACCAGGACTTTGGGCATGAGGCCAGCAATCAGGACGACAGGTTGCGAGCTGACAGTAGATAACCAAGACGACCTGGGGACGCCATTTCCATCCCCAGGGACAAACAGGGCAACGGGCAAATAGCCGGCCAAGGACAAACAGCAACGGCTATCAAAAATAAATGTTAGAAATGGAATCTGGAAGCATACAAAAGATGAGCATTTCACTTACCACTGAGCTCTATATGCAGTGCCTCTGATAGGAAGGGAAATCAAACAGCTTGTACGGGCAGCCTGGATGTACAACAGAAGCTGAGCTAAAGCTAAGCTAACCAACATCGAGTATGATCCTCCTTCTTACCTGAGGAGGATCGATCTGCGATCAGAGTGTCATTAAGCACCATTTGAGCGTGCATTAACATGCGGCTATTATACAGAAAATGGAAATAAATCACAAATAATAAGCTTGATAGAGAGATAGATGAAGCCTGCCTTACCTAGCGTGCGGCACCAGTAAACGCCGAAGTCTGAACCGGAAGGAAAACAACGTGGTGTCAACCAAGTGAGGGAGGGCCCTTTATATAGACAGCCTACAGGGCATACTGCCACACGTATCAAATTCTCTCTTGCCATGGGATGACAATTCAGTTTCCTATGAGCACAGCAAATGATCAAGTGTGTGTGCTCTCTCACACCATCATTGATGAGGTAGATTACTAGTCCAAAGCGTTTCAACGATTACCTTTAATCATCTCTCCTTTCCCCCAAGGAAATTTATGACATATACCCTTTCTCCTGGTAGCAGGTGCCGTAATTTTGCAGCCGTCTTTGTCATGGTAAGTCTTTTGTGTGTTTTGTCTTTCTTGAACAACTCTCTCAACTTGTTTTGAGTAGGATAAGCATACTTCTCAACTGACTCTTCAAAAACAGCTCTGTTGGTGCAACTCCAGTCACTGTATGTGGTGTGCTTCTGTACATCAGCAGGATGTTTGCCAGCTTGCTTGTCTTGCACTTATATGGTTAATTGCTGAGTCTTATCCGCCAGAACTTGCTTCCTAAGTTCTGCCTTTACTGTCTTCACCAATCGTTCCGCTACACCGTTTGACACTGGATGATTTATTGCCACCAGAGTCTGTTTTATGGTGTTCCTTTTCAGGAGCTGCTTGAATTCAATGTACAAGATGCAAAAGCTATGGGTCCCCATTTTCCATTATGTGGGGTAGCCATAGAAAGACACATCACATGCTAACCTCAATGGTTTTGTTGCATCGTAGTGTACTACAGCCTTGCTTTGTAAAAGCAGTCCTTTTGATTTTTCAAAGGCCTCTTCACATTAAGACGTCCACTTCCACGGACTCTTTTCTTCAGTAAAGTGTTCATAGGGTGCAACAGCATAGACTGATTTTTCATAAACCTTCCATAATAGTTCAGCAGTCCAATATATGAATGCAGTTCAGTTTCATTTTTGGGACTGGAAGCATTTACGATAATTTCCTTTTTTTGGTCAGTAGGATGGAGGCCTTCGTTGTCCGCAATGTGCCCTAAATACTCCACTCTGCCTTCCATTAATTTACACGTGGACTGTTTCACTCTACCCCACATCTTTCCAGGCAACCCAACACTTTATCTGGCTTTCTCAGATGTTCCTCTCTGGAGCCTGCAGTGATCAGGATGTCATCCAAAAAGCATGTTGCATGTTCTAGTCCTTTTAAGATCTGGTCCATGACACCATGAAAAATTGGCGGCACACTGGAAACTCCATATGACAAGCAGCAATAAGCATACAGTCTTCAGTGTGTGTTTACAGTTAGATATTTTTCTGAGTCTTTATCCAATTGTAACTGCTGATAGGCATGTGACAAGTCCAGTTTGGTTAACAGTTGTCCTCCAGCCAGTGTAGCAAATAAATCTTCAGTGTTTAGTAATGGGTATATTTCCTCTTCTACATTCTGGTTAATTATAATTTTATTAAAATTTTGATTAGGAAACATTAGGATCCCCGCATATCCTAATGGATTTGTCTGCTTTTGAAATGACGACAATGGGTAAAGACCACTCACTCCAGTCTGTTTTGGATACGATGCCCATGGCTTCTAGTCTGTCCAGCTCTTTTTTTTTCTATGAGGGCATAGGATACTGGTTTTACCTTCTTAAAGAGTATAAAAATTCTTCTGCTCGTTAACTGATTGCTATTGTTTTTCTGTTTTCTTCTGATGCACTCTGTTTACACACAGGAACTTTCCAGGAAATTCCTGTGTGTTTGAGGCAGTTTCCATCACTATTGCAATCTGGTTCACCTTGACAGTGAAATGTCAGATCATTTTTGGACAAAAGTCTCTTTTGCATATCCCCAGTCTTCAGGTCGCGTTTGCCTCATTAAGCTGTGCGCCAAATTTAGAATGTGGTAAGAGTCGTTTTAAAGCCAAAATATAGTCTGCCAATGATGTCCCTTATCTCTCTACAATTATGATGGGTTTTGACTTTTAGTAATCACTCAATGTCTTACATGAGTGAGTGGTACTCATCGCAATGTCGATGAGTACCACATTTCCAATCTTTCCACGTAAGATCCAAAATTTTCTTATCCCTTCTCCTATCACACCAGTTTGGAAGGTTGCCATGGTTACGGATAGTCCAGTCCGCTTCACACATCTTGTTAGCATCTTTCTTATGAACTACAATTTCTGGGATCCTTTTTTTGTTTCTTCCATTGATAGTATTACAATCAAGTCATCACATCCTTCTCGCCACTGTATTAAAGTTCTTGTCTCATACTTTACATGAAGGAGCGACCCAATCACCAATGTGGATGCTTCGGTTATCTTTATTGGTAACCAAGACAACAGAACTTAACGTTGCAACCTCACATGCGAGCATGCGCTGGTGGGTACCTCTTTGTTATTGTTTTGTCCTTATGTCTGCTGACAAGGGTGCAGTATGTGGATGTCCTCCATATCCATACAGCTAATGCTTTTCTTTCTTCAGTCATTTTTGGCATGGGTTTTTAAAGTCTTTCGTGGGTATGACAGTTGTTTGTGCTCTTGTGTATAACTTGAATGATAGTTTCACATCTTCTGTTCCCAGACTTACTTTTGCACATGTGCTGTCCACATTCTCTTCTTTTGCCACAGTGATGACATCTACAAACAGCTCTTGGGGTAACTATTCCTGAGTTTCTCTTATAGTGTGCACGTGTCAGTTTTAAATGAAGTAAGAGGTTTGGATCTGCGTACCTTTTCATAGTGGTTTTATTGTCTGCACTATACACTGTTTCTGTTTCTGTCTGGGGTTTGGGTTCTGTGTGTGGGTTTGCTCAGTTCCTACATCCATCCACCAGAGGGAGCCAGGATGTTGAATCAATCTCCACCTGTCCAGCATTCAACACAGCAAAGCATGCTTTGTTCACATTCATGAAAGGATTGGAACTAAAAGACACACATGGCTCAAGCTGATCAAAGTCACAAAACCTATTCTCAGACTCATGCACAAGTCTGTTTGTGATTTCACAGTACCTTCCTGCAACTATTTCAAATGTCTCAGATGCAAAAGCATTGTCTTTCTACACTGAAAGCAGAGGGAAATGCACCACCTTTTTTCTAAATGCCATGTGAAAATGTTCATCTAGGCTTTAAATGAATTTAAAGCACTTGTCATATCAATAAGTCTCATCTTTGCCTTGCAGCTCGTAGTTCAAGTGATTCAGTTTTCCAGTAATGTCTGTCAAAAATCCAAGGTCAAGGGTCCACTCTGTGTCCACTAGCAGTGAGACATCTTCACCTCGGGGCCACATGAACTCTTTAATTTCACCCAAAAGTGTCAAAAATGAAGTAAAACTCGTCCCTTGTTGAGCCGTTTGATTTCAGTGTGTAGCAGCAAGTCACCATATTTATGGTGTCTTGCTGCACCTTGAAAGTCCTGTGCTTTTTTGCTTTGGATCAGATGCTGTTTGTGATTTTTACAATGGGAGTCATCACATGCTCAAAGCCAATCACTTTTGCACATAAAGCAAGCTGGATAATGACACAGTAATAATGCATAAATTTTGAAAAATCTGGTTCACCTTGACAGTGAGCAATGAAACTTGTATGTTGGCCGATTATAGTAGGTGCCCTGTCTTTAATCACCACTATCCGCTTTTCCATTGGTACCTTTCCCTGTACAAAAAACTCTTTTACCGTTTTATAAATGTCAGCTCCCCTCGTGGTTGTCTTTAAGGGGAATAATGTCAGGAGTTCCTCTCTTGTGGAAAAATCTTCGAAGACCATCTGGATAAAAATCAACAGCTGTGCTAAACTCCTGCTGTCCATGGATGAAAAAGCACCTGACATTTACCAGACATAACTGACACTCATCTAGCCATCGTAGATGCCTCCAGCTGGACGTCACAGAGAACGGAGGTCATATCGGTTCCATTTTTCTCATCTTTCAGTACAGTGTTAGCAATAATAATCATTGCTTCTTTGACAACTTCTCTGTCTGAAAATGCCTTCTTCTTGATCAGAAAATGTGTAGCTCTAAATAAGCCTTCCATTGCTTTTTTATCATTTTTTGTGAAAAAAGACTGTTGCTTACCCAAAGCTGCCCCTAGCTCACAGGCTTTTTCTATCCGTAATGCGCTTCCCGATGGGTAGTTAGCATTGTTTTATGACACTTAGCGAAGTGTCTCTTCACATTGTGCCAATTCACCAAATAAGACACAGCAGGTTCCTTTCACAGTCGTAAAAAATAACTCCTAATCCCATTCATTGTGAGAATACGTTTTCTTTCTTTTTTTCTGCCATTTTTGCGGGGTAAGAAACTGCATTCACCGACCTTAGCAACACCCTCTAGCGTACTCTCCACGGCCACTAATCGGCTCGCACAATACTGACTTTTGAGCTAGATTAAGTCAGAGTTCACCAAAACTTAAATTAAAAAAAAATTTATAATGAACTCATTTTTAAGATAGACATTTTAATATATGTAAAACTGCAAAAACACAAAACAAAAAAGTTGTGCTATTTTTAGAACAGGTCTGCAGGTGACTCAAGTGGTCCTTAGGGGTGACCTGGTGCCCATGGGCTCTGTGTTGGTGACCCCTGCTTTAAATGCTATTTTCCTAATAACATTCTTGATTCCACTCCCTGTGGAGTCCGCTTTGGTTTCTCCTCACATTCGCCAGGCTCTCTGTGAAGATTTCTGGTTCATTCCCCATGACTGGCAACATCTCGCTCCTCTTCCTCCAAGACAGTGCAGCATAACCTGTCTGCCCTCCAGTGCCATTACCATCCAGCAATTGGATAGCAATCCAGCACTCTAGTGGATCCTCCATTCCCACTAGGGAACGCCAAGGATCCTCCATTCCCATCTTTACACAAGTAATCCCCACACAAGGACTCAAAACCTGGAAGCCAATCACTTTCCCCCATGCGAACTCATCGTCATCTCTGTCAGTAAGAGCTTCATTCATCATCAGTGAGTCTGTTACTTGCATCTACTTCCAGTATTTTCAGTGTTCCCACTTCCCTCTGCCACCAGGCTCCCAGACAAAGACGCCCATTCATTATTCCTTAATTGCTCAAGACAATGTATTAATCTTTTCCTACTAATTCCAGGTTTCTGCATGTGGGCAAAAGGTATACCAAAAAACATAATAGAACACTTAGGCCAGTCTGACCCAGAAGACACTCTCGGGAGGGCTCTCTTTGAACAGTGTACTCTGACCGAATCACACCAGCTCCACCTGCCACATCTCCTGCTCTGCCTCCCACTCCTGTTCCTCCAGTTCTCTCCACTTCCTGTCCACTCACTGTCTTCAGATAAATATGCAGGTGACATAGGTTGTTGTGGGATTTCCTGCTGCAATGTTCTCTAGCCTTTAATCATTCCCCTCAGTGTTTCCCCCATTGTGGTTCTAAGATGTCTTATATAATTGCTTTCCTGTCGGGCAAAGCTTTGGAATGGGGAGAAGCCTGATTCATACTGGAGAATTTCTAATTTGAACAATTTCTAGTTGAATTTTAAACAAATGTTTAGTCAGAAATCTGATTATAATACCTTGTCAAGAAATCTCTGGGTACTAAAACAGGGTCAAAAATCCCTTTCTGAATTTGCCATTGATTTCAGAATAAAAGCTGCAGTTTCTGGCTGGAATGTTTCAGCTCTTAAAAGAGCATTTTTTACGCTTTGAACGACTCCGATAAACACAAATTACCTACCATACATGAACCAAAGACTGTTAAACTAATTTCTCTGGCTATCCGACTAAACAATCAGCCCAAAAAATGCAATAAAGAAAAAACTAAGAGAAATCAAACTTCAAGATCTAACCATTTATCTGTCTGCCGCTTCCATCAGCCTTCCATCAGAACATCTGTCCTGTTCAGACAAAAGCCCAGGTCTACCAATAGATTTAGGGAGGCTGGCGGGTCATCTCAAAGAAAAATAATCTCTCTGACTCCTACTTCCTGCTACTCTGTTCTTTAACAATGATCCCCTCAACCTATCTGTTCTCATATATTCTGGCTGTGAACACAATCTAATCAACTCTGGTATAGTCCAAAAGTCCCAGATCGAAAACAAACCAATTACCTGCTCCACTTTGTGTCACCGCCCTAGATGATGGGGCTCTGCCTCAGATCACTCACATGTCGGACTAACCCACTACGGCTTGTAATATTGGGTAACCACAGAGAAATCTCTTTTTATGTTTTTCCCACCTCTAATTCATCCATCATCCTAGGTTTCGACTGGCTACAGGAGCACAATACTCACATCAATTGGTCCAATCTACATATTGAATCCTGGTCTTACGACTGTCACTCCACTTGTGTCCCTTCCGCCATTCCACCCAGTTCGCCTCCGGTTATCCATTACCAACCATTGCCATCCAACCACCTGTTTAACATCTCTTAGGAGGCAAGGGAGGCTATGGAAATCTATATTAGAGATTCATTATCTGCAGGCATAATTCACCACTCATCATCCCTGCAGTGGCAGTTTTTTTCCTTTGTGAGGAATATGAATGGTTCTCTCTGTCCTTGTATTGATTATAGGTTTAAGCTAAATAACAGTTAAAAACAAATATCATCTGCCCTCGCACTGGTTCATGGTGCCACGGTTTTTACGAAAGTCAAGCTCTGCAACTCCTACCACCTTCTCTGTTTCTGCCAAGGGGACAAATGGAAAACCAAATTTTAAACTCCCATCTGTTATTTTGAATATTTGGTTATGCCTTTCGGTCTTTGTAATGCTCCGGCTACTTTCCAAGTGCTAGTCAATGACGTCCTCCAAGATGTCCTGAATGTGTTCTTCTTTGCTTACAATGATGACATCCTCGTATACTCTAAATCTCTATCAGAACACAAACAACGCATTGGCATGGTTCTCCAACATCTCCTCGAAAATAGACTGTTTGTCAAAGCTGAGAAATGTGAATCCCACAAACTATCTGTTACTGTTTTGGGCTACATCCTTGAGGGTGGACAGGTTCAACCCACTTCCAAAGAGGTTCAAGTAGTCCTACCCTGGTCCATAACACAAACCCAAAAACAGCTTCAAAGATTTTTAGGGTTCGCTAACTTCTACAGACATATAATCATAAATTACAGTCAAACAGCTGTACCATTAACCCCTTAACTGGCGGTACCAAAATCACCAAAAAGGGCTGAAAAGGCATACGTAAATTAAATCAGGTGCTGTTGATGATGCCAATTGTTCTTGAACAATTTGGAGTACATGCAAAAGCTTGGAAGTAGACAAGCTAAATTTTCCATTTTTGTAGTCAAAAATACTCTAACTGTAAGTAGTTTGTAGCTATTACATTTGTAACACAAAAAAATTGAAAAGTTTTGCTTCACCCAGATTTATCACTTTTATTTCTTGTAAATACACATTGAGTGTTGAATGTATGGACTGGAAAATACAATAAATCTATAGAATAAAGTATTCTGCTCATGGATTTCAAGACTGATCAAAACAGCACAAAAAGAGATGTCATTTGGACATGTTTATTTTTGAGGATGTACAGGTGTGGTCCAAGTGTGCCATTCAGAGTCTCCATTTGGCGTCTCCGAATGGCACACTTGGACAACATCTGATATACAAACTTCAAATGACTCTAACTCCTCAGTGCTTCAACATACAGTCATCAATGAGACTCTAATGAAAGATAATGACCAGAGGAAACCTCTGGTAGACACAACATTACTGATAGTGGAAATTACTTATAATTATATAAATAAAATAACATATCTGAGGGGGGGGGAGGGTGTTAGGATACAGTCAGAACCCCACCTTTTTGCAATACGCTGTCCGTCTGTCCTCCCCCCAGCACTCAACGGTACACTAGACCACCCCACAGTATCTCTCTTTTGAGATACTGTGGGGGAAAGCCCCCCAAGTGCTTTCTTTTTGCAGACTTTCCCCTATGGAAAGAAATTATAATAAAGGGGACCGGGAACTTCTGGACATCAAGATTTCTTTAGAGGAGTGGCATCAATAGTTGGAGGGAACAGAACATCCTGTACTCCTCTGGATAGATCACAAAACCTTGGCCTATCTTCAACCTGCCAAACAATTCAACTCCCGTTAGCCTTGTTGTTCCTTGTCATTCTCCCACTTTATTCTCTAAAACTCTTATTGTCCAGACTAAATAAAAATCAAACCAGATGCCCTCTCCAGACTATACTCACCCGATAACTTTCAAGACTCCATCTTCCATCCTTTGACCTAGTTGCACCACTGCTACTGTCACATGGGACACTGAAGACATCATAAGCTCTAGAGACAGAACCAGAGTCTTCCACCGGTCCACCCAATAGAGCATACGTACCCACACAGCAAGAGCCTGACTCATACATTGGATCCATTCAGCCAACTTCTTTGCACAAACTGGTATCATCAACCATCACTTTTGGTGGCCATTCCTATTCAAAGATGTCAAAGAATATGTCCTCACTTGTCCTATCTGTGCTTGCAACAAATCATCTCATCAACCTCTATCTGTACTACTTCAACCTTTGACCATTGCCAAGCACCCATGGTCACACATATTTATTGACTTTGTCCCTGGAGTCCTCTATCCAAAGATATGACCACAATTTTCACTATCATTGACCGTTTTTGTAAAGCCTTTTATCCCTCTTAAAAAGCTTCCCACAGCCTTTCAAACAGACCAACTCCTAGTCAAACATGCGTTCCATCTTCATGGCATCCCTCAAGAGATCCTGTCTGACCATGGTCCCCAGTTCATCTCCTAAGTTTGGAAACAGTTCTGTTATGCCTTCAAATACAAAGTCACAATCTGTCATGCTGGACGCTACTTGCTTGACCCACATGCAGAACACTAACAGAAGATGGAGAATTCAGATAAATAAAGTTTGTTTTATGAACAGAACAATGTTTGGTGAAATGTGTGAGTAAAACCTGGGACCACTGGATTCGGATCGTCAGCGATTTGAGGGCTGGGGAGTTAAGAGGTAAGTGGTTGTAATAATGAAACAGGAATAAGCTCAGGAACAGGCTTACTGACTGTGATGAGATTAATCTGCCAGGGGGGAGAGGTTGGGATGCTGGAGCCTGGGTAGCTTGTGAGAGTGGGAGGTGTGGTCCGGGTTCCGATGACGGGAGGAGTTTGAGGTTGCTGATGGAAGGCACATTGGAGGGTGGACAGGTAAGTTCAGGCTTGGAGGAAAACAGAGGAGTGGTCCGACTCCCAGCTAGGACATCCAGGAATGGTTTATGGTCAATCTGAAGAGGCGAAGATGGGACTTGGTCAACCAGTGGGTAACAATTCATGGCGTCATGAGGGGAGTAAATCCAGAAAGCCAAGACTAGGGTTTCACAGGGAATCTTCCAAAGCTCAGGGAAACACCTGAGAGAGAGAGATGCAACAAGAGTAGATTACTAGGGAAAAGAACGCTATCTCAGAGGGGCTCAGAGTACCATTACTGGCAAACACTCATGCGCTGGAGAACTGACTGCCCACTCCTCTTGTGCTGGCGTTGATGAGGACAATAACGTACAGGTGCGCTGGAACCAACCTCTGCCAGATAGCAATCTCATAGCTCCTCCTGGTGGAAAAAACAGCTCCCAACAAGACCAAAATCTCTAGCACCCAACACAATCACCTCAGGTTAACATTTGCAATCCAATGGATACACCAAAAGGATGCCTGAAGAATTAGAATCCACACTCAAATGTCTCACTTCAACAAATCCTCCAGACTGGAGTCAGTTCTTACCATAAGGATGCATACAATTCACACATCTCTGCTGCCACTGGTTTGTCTCCCTGTGAAGTCTCTCTTGGTTATCAACCTCCATTATTCCCTGCAGATGAGAAAGAAATATTTGTGAAATCAGTCCGCCATCACATCCACTGCTGCAAAAATATCTGGTCCAATTACCATTGCTGCTCTCCATCGCACTTCTGAACAAAACTGCTGCTTTGCTGAGCATAATACGTACCCAGTCAAAAAGTCTGGCTTTCTTCCATATGTTCCAGATCAAGCTAGACCAGGCCAGTGCACAGTGGGGTTTGGGATCTGTCTGGGAGTTTGCTCAGTCTCTACAGCCAACCCCCAGAGGGAGCGAGGGGGTTGCTGCTTCCCTGAGGGTGGACTAATTACATGCACCCGCAAATCATCTGCTGCTTCAGCCAGAGCTTAAGAGAAGCCAGTTGCCAGTCGTCCGGTGCCTGAGTGTTAGCCATACCTGGTAGTGTGTACCTCCCAGTGCTTGTATCTCTCTGTGAGCTGAGGTTTTTTTATCTTTTGTGACTTACCTTATAATCAGATTTAAAGGTTTTTCCAACAGTGTTCTGGATTCCACTTCCTGTGCTGCCTTGGTTTCTCCTCACATTCGCAAGATTCTCTGTGAAGATTTCTGGTTCATTCCCCATGACTGGAAATGTCTTGCTACTGTTCCTCCAAGTTAGTATTGTGTAATCTGTCCATTCTTCAAAGCCATTACCATCTAGCATCTTCCATTTGACCGCTGTAGGAATCCTCTGCTCCCAGCTTTACACAACTCCCAATTAATCCCCACACAAGGACTCAAACCCTGGAACCCAATGAGGCAGACACATCTTCATATCCATCAGTAAGAGCTCCAGTAATAACACATTCATCATCAGTGACTGTTTCTCACTGTGTGTCCAGTGTTCCCAGTGTTCCTGCTTCCCCCTCTACCAGACTCCCAAACAAAGATCCACATTCATTATTCCTTGATTGTTCAATAAACTTTATTATTTTTTTCCTACTGCTTCCTGGGAATATTCTGCATGTGGGCAAAAGGAATACCAAAAACCATGACAGTTTTCCTTTTGCAACAAATTCTGTTTTTGTTTTTTGTTTTTTATGGGTAATTTTTGGTTTTGTTTTGTCCTTTTGTTTGATTGAAGCCTTTTCTTCCAGTTCTTTTGGTCACTGCATGTACTTCCAGGTTATCATGAGCCTTGGCTTTTAGCAGCAGCTGCACTAACTTGTGGGAGCTGGCTATGCCAATAGCTTTGTCTTGCGTTAGCTCTTGGCTTTGGTACAGTAACTTTTCTCAAACTTTTGGTAAGTTTGTGGCTAAAATAATGCAGCCCCATACCTTTTCGTCATTGTTGGTATAGTCACATTCTTTGGCCCAGTCCCAATACTACTCAGTTTTGAGATAATACCCTCTTTAAAGTGTGGACTCAGTTGAAGTGCACATAAGGGTTTGAGGGTGCAGGTTACAAGCATGCAAAAGTTTGACAATTGGGACAGTACAGCCCTGTGTCATAACTTTGACATCGATAATGGTGGAACTGGTCACCGTTTAGGCATTTGTGCTGCTAAAAAGTACAACTACAACAAAAAAATACATTTTTAAATGTACAGTAACGGTATTTAATAACACATTTTCAGTAGAGTGAAACAAAATTATTTCAATACTTTACATTTGAAAACTGTCTTCTTTTTTTGCAACAGCCAGAGCTTGACACAACTTACCATATTTCCAAGATGACAAAAACACACATTAAAATGTACTAACTTTGAATTTAACATTCTTAAAGGTAATATCCACTGAAATTTGACTAACATTCAGTGGTTACTAAAAGAAAAACATCTATTTTATGTGACTAAAAGTTAGTTTGGTATAAAGTGGAGCTAATCTGCCAACAAAGATCAACTTAAGGACAAACAAACAGTACATACAAGCAAGTAGAAAAAAATGCTTCATGCTTCATTGTGAAAATATGCTTCTTAAAAGAAACTGAATGCTTGTGTCTTTATACACTAAAAGTGCTACAAGAAATCCATAAAGAACACTATGAAATCAATTTTCTACCTCCGTAGCCTGAGAAAAAAACATTTGTTTAAAAATCATGATGACATCTCTAAGAACCAAATATCCTTCTTTTCCACTCCCACAAACAAAATAAGATATTAGTTTCACAATAATGTAGTAAGTTCTTCCTGTAATGACCTTCTGCAAAAGAAGTTCAAAATAAATACTCATTTATGTGGGTTTTGTGACTGAGATTTTGAGACAATGCACATTTTTCAATTGCAATTTCATTAATGTTTTTAGAAAGATTTTAAAAACTGGATATTTTACAAGAAATTTATTCCATCCTTAATTTTAATATGATAAAATTTGGTCTTCTAACAGGGGATGAAGAGTTAAGCAATGACATTAACAATTTAATCCTCTGCCTAAGTTTTTATTTACAAATACTACTTTCTAAAAATCACCTCAGTTTTTAAAGTGAAATAATTTTATTTAGGAGAGTACTGAAACGTTGCAACATCCCAAATAAGTAAATAGATCTAAAACATGCAGAGCAGGGGGCTTGAGGACTGGATTTGAGAAGGACTGCTTAGACTAAGAGTTTGAGCTCAGTGACAAACTGTTCGAAAGACTCACCATTACTTTGCATCTTCTGGTGGAACTTGTATCTGGTGAAGATTGAGTTAGCTTTGGGCATGCTGTGAGGCCATCATAATAGGTTTTGAGCAACTTAGATTTGTTCGCCGACATGGTCCAGGTGTTGCTTATGTCACTGCCTTTATCTAACTTTATTTCTGTTCCTTGGTTTTGTGTTCGAACAGTCCCTTAAATATTAGCTCTACGTGCTCCAAAATTGGAACACCAGAAGCCTCCATCTTCTTTCCTTCAGACAATACATACTGCTCTTTCAGTATTGTACAAGGGTCTGTAAGCTACTTTGACACCAAAATCCACTTGTACGCCTGCTGATCTGAGTTTCTAGTCTATTTAAGCTTTATCACAATAAATACACAGGCAGCTAAAAACACAGTCAATGTCCCCAGCTTACAGTGGTAAATTCGGTTTCAGTAATTGTGTATTTCAAAATAAGAGTCCCATTAATACAGTTAGAAAACATTATGCTTTGGATATCTAGAAAAAACACTGAAGAAGATAAACTTGCAAATCACTGTGATGAGTAGTTTGTCATTTCTCACTGTTTTAGATGCATCACCCCATCCAGATGAAGCCAGCAGACAGTGAAAAAAGCAACGGTGAGTCAAGTTAATTTTATTTATATAGTGCCCTTCATCAACAAGGCAGTTTGAAGTGTTTTATTTGATAAAAACATACAATAACCAATTATGAAATAAGCAACAAACATTACATTTCAGCAAATGTCATAATCAAAAATAGTCATTACCAAATATACATCAAATACATTAATCAATGTTTTAGTTATTATTAATCAAAGCCAACTCAAAAAAATCGGAGTTTTTAGCTTTTCAGCTGCTTTGAAATTTCGGGAAGTTTGTCCCACATTAATGAAGCATGAAAACTGAATTGCCCGGTTGACCAAGCCTTAAACTTGGTTTATATCCATCCGTCCATCTATCCATCCATCCATCCATCCATTTTCTTCCGGTCATCTGGAGTTGGGTCGCCGGTTTGGCAGCCTAAGTAACAAATGACTGTAAAAACTACAGCATGAAAATAGAGTAAGGTGGCTGGGTTTTGAAAATACAGCTTTTTACTGTGATCTGAAATGCGCATGGAGAGTATATGGTATGCCATTGAACCGCTGGATCATGTGCAGAAATTTACAGCTGTACTGTAAATTTTTAATGTACAGTTGCATAGTGGGATATTTACCAGCTGGAGGCGAACATTCACAGGCTAGAGGGCGGGGCCAATAATGACTTTCACCGGGTAAGTACTTTTTAAAAAACACTGTATTGAAGTTTTGTGTTTGTTTGTGTAAGAAAATATATTTTATGTGGTTATACTGAGCTACACTCGCTTGCTTGCCAAAGCTAACTTCGGTTATTTCTCAGCTAGCATTATGTGCGACACAAGTGCTTTTTAGTGCAGTTCACTTATGTTTTCTATTATTATTTTTTCTCGCACATAGGTCAACGGTAACGTATTAGCGCATGTCATTAACTTGAACATTTTAATGCGTTAATGTTACATAACGCAGATCAATCGAACCATCTATTTTGACATCAAACCTCTCTCCCGCGGAGGGTTATTTGGTTCTCAGCAGCACGTTACACACGGGGAGCTATGAACAGCAAAATACTTTTTCCACGACAGCAGACAGCAACAAGAGCTGAAGAGTTTCAACTTTCTTGTGTTGGGTCTTCAGCCAACATTCTGCACATCTAGTTTACTGGCCCGCAATTTCACATGCACGAATTACACCGGTCTTCGCTGGCTGGATGAGGACAATACAGTGCTGCCTCATCGCAGGAATTGAATGTACAGGAACATTTCTAAACTAAGGTCTAAAACAAACTGACTTTCTATAAACCTTCCTGAACATAAAAACCTGGAGAACTAAGAATCTTCAGACATGGTTGTTTTGAGACACCAAAACATTTTTTTGAGAACGTGCATGATATGGAAAGTGCATGAAGCCCATGTTTGATATGGGCTTCATGGGCAGTTGCTCTTGGCAGTAACATAAAAGAGAGGGGCATCCAAGAGCTAGAAATTAAAATGGCTCTAATGACATAGATCTTAAATATCAGTTGGGGCTCCTGAACAAGTTTGGTACCACTTGTATACATGTGAAGTGGAGTAAATTTCTCTTAGTTGCTGTTGAGTATGGGAAACTACAAATGCAAGATAATTGCTTGGATTTTAAATTGTTGGCATGCAGCAAGAGGGGTTTGCACAGCTTTGTGCATATTTATATTTCAAGCTTACAATGTTAAGCATAGTGAGTAATTGCGATTAATTAGCCTGTGCCAGATTCTGCCATGGGCGACTGCCCAGGGCGGCATCTTGTAGGAGGTGACAAGACTGACCCCTCTCAGCGACCCAGATACTCCAATTGTCTGTGTCTCACTGTAACTTCCATCCTTCTGTCCAAAGACTAAAGGATGGAAGACATAGTGAGATATTGCCATTTCACTGTATCTATCAACCTTAGGTCTACAGATAAAGGTACAGAAGGTGTCTCTGTCTGCAAACATAGTATATGGGTAGAGACAGAAGAATATATCTGTCTATGAAAATGTCTCTCTGTACCTGAGTATTAAGTTAAAATTAAAACTAATATTACTGAACATTGTTATTTTTCAGGAAACAGCATCAAGGGCACAAGCAGGTTCAGCAGCGCCTTTTGCCACCTAGAGTATTTTTTCATTTTTTAAAGTAATGCCTTTACAAAACATATTTGGTAGTTCACAGGCATCTAATCTAAAAGTGTAATATGTACTTAAAAAAATAAAAGGGTAATTTGAATAAGTCTCCCATCTGTTTCTAGGCGATTCATAGGCCTCAACCCAGAGAGCGGAACAAAAGATGCAAACGGAAAAGTGACATCAAAAACAACAGGACAACTTATGCAAAACCCAGCAGTGTGTGTTGGGTGTGTGTCTCCATTCTCCTCCTCCATGGACTACCAGTAGAACCTTTAAAATGGTAAAATTACACATTTACACACAATCAGTTCTCTTACTCCATCTCTCTCACTGTCTGTCTTTTTCTCTGCCTGTCTCTCTGTATCTGTCCTGTCCATTTCTAGTAGATAAACAGGAGGACAGCTACAATGAAGGAAGGTCAGAGAGTGTCTGTTCACCAAATCTGTTCTTTTCATCCTGTCTGTCTTTAACTGACATAAATGCAGTTTGATATGCTGTTTAGCTCATGTATTAAAACATGTTTTTCTTTCTTTATCTTCTAGCCACCCTTTGATGATTTCTGGAGAAGTTCAGGACTGAGACCAACTCAGAACTCATCCATGTTGGTTTTGTTTGGCTGTTCACTAAGTCTTAAACTTGCCCAAATGTTTAAGATGTACTGTTGGGGTTGCAATAAAGTTTAGAAAAATATGTAACTTCAATACTTGACATTGCTGGATCTCTTCCTTCCTTCAAAGGAAGAAAACGACAGACATTTAGAATTTTGACTGCAAGTTTTACATGAAAAGCTGGTAAAAGATTTTATGACTTTGACATGCAGTTTGCTTGGAAACTTTGACGCTTGGGCACTTTTGTTTTAGTAAAAATTGTTTAATTCATTGTATTTAATGTAATATTACCATGAGGGTAAATGTATCAGTTATGTTTTTCGATCAGAGCATTTTCCACTTTGGTTGCAATACTTTGACTTCAGTGTAACAAGCAAATATTGCTGCTGCTGCAAAATACTATATTTTGTTTTGCTTCAGTTTGTCAGATTTAAATCGACAATAAAATAAAGCGATTTTAAATTATATATATATGGTTGTTTTTTTTTTGAAAACATTTGAGAGTTTGGTAAATTAAGTTGCAAGTTCACATTTAAACTTTTTAAAGCTAGCAAAGTATGCAGTTTCATCAACTACTGTAAAATTACAACGTTTTGTAATTCTACTACAGGACTACTGTAATTTTATTATGATAAAAATGTGATGAAATCACAGTAACCTTGTTACAGTGGGGAAAAGTATTTAGTCAGTCACCAATTGTGCAAGTTTCCCACGTAAAAAGATGAGAGAGGCTTGTAATTGACATCATAAGTCGACCTCAACTATGACAGACAAAATAAGAAAAGAAATTCAGAACATCACATTGTCTGACTTTTAAAGAATTTATTTGCAAATAAGGGTGGAAAATAAGTATTTGGTCAATAACAAAAGTTAATATCAATACTTTGTAATATATCATTTGTTGGCAATGACAGAGGTCAAACGGTTTCTGTAAGTCTTCACAAGATTGGCACACACAATTGGTGCAAATATTTTTTTCACCACTGTAGGTGGAGTTAGGCTAACCTCTCATTCACTAGGATAAACCCCAATGTACAGGCACCAAGAATGGAAGGAACAAGTATGCCCACTCCTGTCTGGTTACTAGTGACAGGCACCTGGCAGGAGTGCCTCTCACTAGTGGGAATGTAATTTTCTCCCTTATATGAAAGAAATCTGTGTCACTTAAGTAAATCACATCACAATCCCACCACTTATGGGTGTAGCCTTTGGCTCAAAATCCTGATTCTCCTCAGTTTTTTTTATCTTCAAATTAATGGCAAGTGTGAGCATATGAATCAGGATTTAAAAAAACCACTCATTGGTAGGAATATTACTCTAACCCGGCCAGCATTTTGCCTGGATAGAACAAAATTCACAGATTCTGCAGCTTCTGATCTCTCTGCATTTCAGAGCTTCATTAAATACCAATCTTCTCTCCTCTCAATGTACACTCATCGGCCACTTTATTGGATCCACCTTGCTAGTACTGGTTTGGACCGCCTTTTGCCTTTATCAATGCCACATAATCCTACGTGGATTCATAGATTCAACAAGGAAACATTCCTCAAAGAGTCCATATTGACACAATAACATCATGCAGTTACTGCAGATTTGTCAGCATATCCATGATGCAAATCTCCCATTCTACCACATCCCAAATGTGCTCTACTGGAGCTGGAGACTGTGGAGGCCATTCGAGCACAAAGAACTCATTGTCATGTTCACGAAACCAGTCTGAGATGATTTATACTTTATGACATTTTCACACTATCCTGCTGGAAGTAGCCATCAAAAGATGGGTACACTGTGGTTATAAAAGGATGGACATGGTCAGCAACAATACTCAGGTAGGCATTGACACAATGCTCAATTGGTACTAATGGATCCAAAGCATGCCAAGAAAATATCCCCCACACCATTGCACCACCACCACCAGACTGAACCATTGATATAAGGGAGGATGGATACATGCTTTCATTTTGTTGACACCAAATTCTGACCCTACCATCCAAATGTCGCAGCAGAAATCAAGACTCATCAGACCAGGTAATGTTTTTCCAGTCTTCTGTCGTCCAATTATGGTGAGCCAGTACGAATTGTAGTTTCAGTTCTTGTTCTTAGCTGGCAGGAGTGGCAACCAGTGTGGTTTTCTGCCTCAAGGTTTGACATGCTGTGCATTAAGAGATGCTCTTCTGTATACCTCGGTTGTAACGAGTGGTTATTTGAGTTACTGTTGCCGTTCTATCAGCTCGACCCAGTCTTGCTATTCTCCTCTGACCTTTGGCATCAACAAGTCATTTGCTCCCAAAGAACTGCCATTCACTGGAAATTTTCTCTTTTTCGGACCATTCTCTGTAAACCCTAGAGATGGTTGTGCATGAAAATCCTAGTAGATCAGCAGTTTCTGAAATACTCAGACCAGTAAGTCACTTTCTTCCCCATTCTAACACTCATTTTGAACTGCAGCAGATTGTCTTGGCCATGTCTACATGACTAAATGCATTGAGTTTCTGCCATGTGATTGGCTGATTTGACATTTACGTTAATGAGAAATTGGACAGGTGTACCTAATAAAGTGGCCAGTGAGTGTATGTGTCCACTTTTGGATGCTTTCATTGGTAGTCTACATTGTGAAGTGTCAGTTAAATACATATACAATATAATATAATATAAAGTAATTTCCTCACATTTTTGGGAGGATTGCATTAGGACTTCGAAGCCATGCAAACTGCAGTGTGTACAATAATGTGTAGAGTGGATATAGAAAAGATCACTTTGTTCATTGAGAGCACAGCAGCATTTATTTTTCTTTTGTTTACCTCAACTCTTCTCTATGGAGATACAGAGGCAGAGCCAGAAAGAGGTTTCGGGGGGCACTGTCAATGTAAATTTTACAGGTGGTAGAGTGTTGTTGTTAGCAGCTGCTTAAAGTAACTAAAAAAAGTTACTTTTAATGTAACTTAGTTACTTTCCAAATCAAGTAATCAGTAATCTAAGGTACTTTTTCAAGGAGTAATCAGTTATCCAATTAAAGTTACTTTTTCAAAGTAGCTATGCCATCACTGTCTATACAAAATTCCTTTTTACCATTCAGGCATACATAATTATAAATAACTTGTGTAAATTAAGACAAAAGGAAATTACTTATACCTGTAAAGACATAGAGATATAGACACTCTTGTTTTCTTCAAGTTTATTGTTCATTTTTATGTTCTGTACAATAAATAGTTAATAATTGTTTAATTAGAGAACTGATAGCTTGCCATTTTAGGAGAATAAATATCATATAGTAGAAATATTTTTTAATTATCTCCCAATGGGGGAAACTTCAGTTCAACAAAAGCAAAATGACAATCAAGATTTACAGAAAGATAAAACGTATAGAAACAATCAAAATACAACAAACTTTATGTTTCAAATGTCTTTCGTGACTGTATGTAGGCAGCCACTAAATACAGTAAAAACTGGACAGATATATCCATACATTGCTCACCAGAATGTGACGCCGCTGTCTGGTTGGCAGCGGCGTTAGCATGAGTCAGGACTCTGAAGCGTCCAACAGAAGCTATACATTTTCTCCACTACATCAACAAAAACAACTCATTCCTCATTGCTCCATTGACCTGCCGCTGAATATTGAAATCCTATGCAGAGAAAAGTCATTGTTCACCGCTTGCTTGTAGCTTCAGTGAGTTTCAAACTCACTCCATCACTTCTGTATTGCAGGGTGTTTAAAATTTTGCGGCCTTTGTTTTTCTTCTCTCTTTGGTGCTACGTCTGACCTCGCCAATGGTCAATCTGTGAACAGGAAGTAAGCTTGTGTCACCCTGGCAAGTGCAGGGACCAAAAAAGGAGGGGCGGGCCTGGAAAAACTGCAAGTGGAAACGCTTGCGGTGCAGGCCGAGTAGAGTGGAGCCGGGTACATTAGAGCCAGTGAAAAAAGGGCCAGCTGCCAATACCTTTGCTGCAATGAAATATAAGTCAATAAAAGCTTATTTCCTTACTTTCTGTGCTATGTTTATGCATGCTTTATGGTCAGCTCTAATTTATATTTACCTAGGTCTTTTAAGAAGTTGTTTAATCCATTAATTTGTGTTTTCTTACATTAGTACAATTTATTTTCTTTAATTTTATACTACATTTAGTGTGTCACTCTTTAGATAATCTTTTATGCTTGTATTCAGCAGTAGAGGACCGAAAGCTTTTTATTGGAATGATCTCCAAGAAGTGCAATGAAAATGACATCCGACTGATGTTCTCTCCATACGGCCAGATAGAAGAATGTCGGATACTTCGAGGCCCTAATGGACTCAGCCGTGGTAAGAAATCTTTTACACACTACAGTACCTTGCTATTTTAAGGGACAATATTATGTTTATGTATATACATACATACATACATACATACATACATACATACATACATACATACATACATACATACAGGGGTGCCATATAGGGGGGAAAAGTTATGACAATTCTCAGGGCCCTGACCGACAGTGGGCCATCCACAATTTATTTATTTATTTTTTGTTCATAGAAATTAAAAATAAAAAAATGGGGCCCTGTCAATTGCAAAATTTATCATACTGTGTTTTTGACGATTGTTTTTAGCAGTAAAAATTTTATGTTAACACTCCCAGACCAAAAAACACACATCCATATTTGCCCTGAAGACCCCTGTATTTGCATGAAATGGTTCGTTCCTGCTGGCGGTGACAGTGTTCAGCAGCAGTGAGTGGAAGACAAGAATGACTGTGGCAGTTACTATGCTGCTAAGAAAAATGATAAAATCAGGTTTTCAAAAACAAACAAAAAAAAATAAAGAGGGAGAGTTTGAAAAAGGTAAGCGTGTCAACTGTTCCCCAGTTTTTCTCCGAGAGGTGGGTAGACTGTGTGAGATTATCAACCATTTAGCATAGTTAGCTAAGTTACAGTGGGGAAAAAAGTATTTAGTCAGTCACCAGTTGTGCAAGTTCTCCCACTTAAAAAGATGAGAGGCCTGTAATTGACATCATAGGTAGACCTCAACTATGAGAGACAAAATGAGAAAAAA
>CAEGAE010093229.1:0-11372 GCA_903067095.1 Girardinus metallicus | reverse complement strand
AGGTTCAGCACAGAAATTCTTCAGTTCTTTTTCAGCATTTGAAATTTAGTCATGCTTTGTATCCAGGGCCCAAATTGCGTTTGAAATGTGGGGAACATAGTTGTTCATCTGTTTTTAGCACGTATTCTGGGTTCAAGAAGCACTTGATGAAAGCACATGCCATAGATTCTACTTATGTGGACAATGTTGGAACAGAAAGTGTTGAGACTGATGATGTTTGTGCTGCTGACCCATTGTGTAGTACTTCTGTTAGTCAACAAAGTGTTCCTAAAAAGAGGCAGTTAATGGACATGTGTAGCTCTGTTATTGCCCAAGTTCAAGCAGTTGGAGTTTCTGAAAATATTGTGCAGTCTTTAGCGTGTTCTATGGAAGAGGTTGTTAATGATGTTCATATTCAAGCACAGGATGCTGTTCTTGCGTGTCTTTCATCAGAAGTGAATGACCAAACTCTAAACAAAGTCAAAGAATGTTTTGAGAATATGGAAAATCCATTCACACACCTTAACACTGAAACAAAGAGGCAAAGGTATTTTGAAAAAAAGTGGAAAATTGTTGAACCAATAGAGTATGTCCTTGGTGTGCGTTATGATACACGTTTGCATAAAACAACAGGTGTTTACAATCAAATTCCTGTTAATGACAAATTTATGTATATACCTATTTTAGGAACTCTTGAGTCATTGTTTACTAACGAAGAACTAAGTACTGGCTTTCAACAAGTAAAGTGCCATGAAGATGGTATCTATAGAGACATCAGTGATGGGTCCTATCTCAGAAATCACTTATTATTTTCAGAGCAAGAACATGCTCTCCAAATACAGTTGTATTATGATGATTTTGAAACGGCAAATCCACTGGGACCCAAAAGGGGTTCCCATAAACTTGGCTGTGTTTATTTTATTTTAAGAAACTTGCCAGCTAAACTAAATTCAGTTTTGATGAACATTCATTTGGTTTCTCTTTTTCATGCTGAGGACTTGAAGAAGTATGGTTTTGGTCCCATCTTGGAACCTGTTATAAATGACTTGAAATGTCTTGAGACAGAAGGCATTAAGGTGCCATTTTCTGACATACCACTAAGGGGTTCAGTTGTTCAGGTTACTGGTGATAATTTGGCATTGCATAGCCTTTTTGGGTTGGTTGAATCATTCAGTGCAACTTACTGTTGTCGGTTTTGTTTAACTGCTAAAACAAAGTTTCAGTCAGTATTCAGTGAGGACGACCGAGACCTAATTTTTCGCACAAAAGAGCTCTATTCAGAACATTGCAACGCTGTGGCACAAAATCCTACTCTTGTACATTCTTTTGGTGTAAAAAGAGAGTGTCCTCTTAATGCACTACAGTATTTTCATTGTTCAAACAACTATGCAGTTGATATTATGCATGACCTGTTGGAAGGTGTTGTGCAGTATGAACTTCAGCTTCTTTTTCAGTACATGGTTAGGACTTCCATAGATTTAAACACCCTTTCAGAAAGGATACAGAGCTTTAACTATGGATACCTAGAGAGAAACAACAGACCTAGTGCAGTTAAAATGGATGGTAGCAATGACCTGGGCCTCAATGCTATTCAGTCGTGGTGCCTCTTGCGTAATACACCTTTAATTTTTGGAGATCTAATTGACAAGAACAACAGTTACTGGAGAGTAATTCTTCTTTTGATTCAAATAGTCAATATTGTGTTCTCACCAAAAATCACAGATGGTATGACTTATTTTTTAAAGCATTTGATTTCTGACCATCATAGACTCTTTAAGTCTGTATTTACAGATAAGAAGTTGATTCCAAAACATCATCTGATGATTCATTATCCCAGATGCATCAGAAAAATAGGACCACTCATCCATGTGTGGTGTATGAGATTTGAAGGTAAACACAATTTCTTCAAGAAATCTGTAAAGAACTTTAAGAATATAACGAAAACACTAGCAAAGAAGCACCAGAGGCAGCTGGCTTTTTATTGGGAAAACTTTTCCTTTCAAAGGTTTCAGTTTGGCCCTCTTAAAGATTACCAAACAAGTGAGTTAGATTGCAATGGGGTCTTAAGATCTTGTCAAGGATTGAATGTGCCTTGTGTATCCACAACTTCATGGGTGAAAAGCTTTGGAACGGAATACCACATTGGAATGATTGTCTGTACAAGTACTGAAAATGAAATGCCTGTTTTTCAAAAAATTATTAACATCATAATCAAGGATGATGATGCATTATTTGTGACTGCTGAAGTCATTACAGAGGGTTTTGATGATCACCTGAATGCTTTCAGAATACAGATATTGGATGATGTGTTTGCTGTCATTTGTGTCTCTGATCTGATATATTATCAGCCTTATGACAGGCAGTTTTCAGCTGATAATGATGAAAGAACATATATTGTGCCCCGCTGCTGTTTTGTATGAGCTGTGCATTGAAGGTCTGTAATACTGAAATGGGTTTAATAAAAGTTACATTTTCCATTTCTGTGTATTGTTTTGAATATTTTTTTCCCCTGGATTTGGTTGATATTGACACCGTGTGGGGTCAATTATTTAACTTTTTAACACCATATTATGTTTTGTGATTAACACTATACTGGTGTTACTTTGATCATTATATTTTAACACCAACACCGTTGTAACGTTAATGTGACACTTGGTGTTGTTAAATATTAACAATGTCTGGTGTTAATTTAACAAAAAAATGGGTGTCAATCTATTAACACTTTCAAAAATGTTACTTTAACACCAGCTGACTTGGACACATATACACACTTTGTTGGTGTTAAAATTGACACTGTGGGTGTCAATTCAACACTGCCATTTTTACTGTGTATGCTGCCACCATCATGTTTCATTACCGCATGTCTTCCACTTTCCTGTCTGGCCACTCTCACATATAGGCCACTAGAGCCAATAAAGCCTTGAAAAAAGACTTGCAGAGATCATTTAAGCAATAGGAGGTATAAATGCAAGCCACACTTTTCAGAAATGTATTTGGAATTTTAAAAAACTACAATTTCCCTCCACCTCAAAATAAACCACTTTTATGTATCTTCCAAGTTGAATTCGGTATTTAATGAACATCTTTCGTAAAAGTTTAGTTTTTTCATCAGTTTTTAAATATATATCTTTTATCACCGTATTATTTCTTTAAAAATATTGGTTATGAGAAAAACACTTCCAAGAAGTTGGATTGCCTCATGTCTTTCTGACTTTTCTCTCTTTTTGATTAAAAACAAATGTATCTTTGGTCCAGTGGTGCGTTACCTCTTCGGGGTTCAACTTTTCGGAATGATAACAGTAACAATAGAGGTGGCAACTCGTTTAAAATGTAAGCGTAGTAGTTTACGAGGAGTTTTTGAACGCAGCACAAAGTCCTCGCCTCTTTTGTGGCTGAAAATAGTTCGTAAAGCTCTTTGACAGTTACAGTCTGGGAACAGCGTATCTGACGGCCGCTTACATGGAGCACCTGACCTGACTTAGGGGCAGCTTTCTTCTACAAATTACCTTTAAACATGAAAAACGAGGCCGCTTGAGAGGTTTGAGAACTTAATAACCAGGTTCCCGCTTAGAAATGTCAGTTTTCTGTCAGAAAGCGAAGCAGGGATGGAAAAGTTTTCCCACATAACTCCGCTCTCTCTGGCTCTCGTACTGTCGCGGGTCTGCGGGGAAGATGAGAAGGGTTCACCATCATCATCACCACCGCCGCCAGATGCAGCGGTGGTGTGGGAAACGTTAGAGCATCGCACCGGCTACGAGGTCTTCGCCAGCTTTAAAGCCGTCAACATGCAGCACTTCTGGAACAAGGCGCTGACCGAGGCTCTGTCGGAGGTCTTCTTCCTGGGCTGGATAGACGAGCGCGTGCTGCTCCTCCAGAGCCAGGAGGCGCATCTTCAGCAGCTCAGGATCGCCTGGACCAGGAGGACCCTGCAGCCACCGCGAGGCTTTCATATCAGATGCATAGGTGGGTAACATGCTTCAGTGTCCATCAGTGGCAATCAGTTATCGGGAGACCATGTAAACGACTTCTTGAAATCTTTGACATTTTGCCTTCTTTTAGGGACGTACCGATACACTTTTTTCACGACGTACCGATACTAACATCTGAGGTTTGGTATCGGCCGATAACCTATTCAATACAGAAAAACAGTGCTGGGTTGACTTACAATGTTTCTTTTTTTAAATGCACACATAAATGTACTGAATAACTTTTTTTTTTTTTTTGATGTGATAACAGCACACTTAGATAGAACAATATCTTCATGAGCTTGGTCAAACATGTAAAAATAACAACTTTAATTTGTCCAGTCAGTGCAATTAGGATTAGAACAGCCAATCTAAAAATAAATTATAAAGGAACTGAAGCTGACAAAATAGTAGGTTGACTGCCTTCATCAAACTTAGAAAATAAACCGCAACAAATCGACTTTCAAATGGTTCAGAAAGTGCAATTAGGAATTCTGAATATGATGTAAAATAAATAATAAAGCTCAGATCAGTGCATCTAAAATCAGACTCTATAATTGGGATTTTAGGGGGTTGACCAGCAAAAAGTAGGTCTTAGTTGTGAAGTGGAAAGATGTGGCTTCTTGATTTATTTCATTATTATTATTATTATTATTACTATTATTATTATTTGATTTATTTATTTTTACAAAGAATGTTAAAAAGTCTCAAGGTATGGACCAGACTAAACCAGACTTTACGAAGGGCTGGGTGTTTTGTAAAGATTGCGCTTAATATAAAACTCATAGGCCCAAAAAATGCGAGTTGTTTTGATTTTTATAAATACAAACAATATTTAAGTATGTGAAAATTATGAGGGTATGGTTGATTTCTTTGGAAGCTACATGGAGATCATGGACAGAGGACATATTAAACCTAAAATGCACCAGTTCATCCCTCGTGATGTAATTTGCAGTAGTAAAATAATATTTCCTTAAAGGACATGGCACCAAAAGTGGCTTATTTTGTTTAGTTTTTTTTCCTACTTATATGAATTATTGTCATTTTGGTTCTTAAAATACCAAAATTACTTAACTTTATACTTTGTTCTGTCTGATGATGTAATTTTTAAATATTAAATGACTGATCATTTTACCAGTTGCTCAGTACTTCAGTAAGCTTTTTACCACATACTTTTTTTCCTCTTGTTTGAGTAATTTCTTGGATGGCTCTTTTTTACCTTTTCTTAAGTAAAAATATGTTGACGTAGTGCTGCTCTTATTTGAGTATAATTTTTGGGGTTCTCTACTCACCTCTGAGTGAGTCACATTACCCATAAACCACCAGGGCGTTTGCTGTCACCTCAGACTATGACAACCAGAATGTCTCATTGGAAAGCAAACTAGAACAGAACCTGCTTTTAATATCAAAATGTCACATATTAAAATGTGAGGCTTTATAGATCTCTTTCTGAAGTCCTGTTAACCATGTTAAAACCTGCATAGAGGAGCTGTGAGGTAAAATACTTCTAGCCAAAGTTTTAAGAGGAAGTTATTAGTCTGTGGTTCCAGCAAAGATGCCCCCCCGGGTTGCATCCAACCAGTCGCAGCTAGTTGGAGTTAAAAGGCAGTTTAAGTATCATCTTGTGACGGCAGCCGCTTTATGACTTGTACTCTTACTGATTCACAAAGACAAGTTCAGGAACTGGGCCCACTTATTCTCAAGTTTAACTTTTCTGTACCTAGGCCAGTGTTTTTTTTTTTTTTTGTCAAAACTGTAACTCACATACACGCCTAGGCATGTCGGGGCGTCTCTTTTAGCAGGTTCGACCACAGCAGCTTCTCAGAGACAGGCTTGGACAATGTCAGAGTTCTTCCAATTCATGTGTCTTCAGTTGGGTCACAGCTTCACTTGCGTGTAGATGACGTGATGCATCGTCTACGCACTGACGAAAGGCAGAGTAAAAACACAAAATTGATGGTTTTCTGTAGATTTATGCAAGACGTTCTGCTGACAATTATTCCACCACCTGAATGAAACTGTTTGGGGACTAAAAGCAACAACAAGAAACTAGCTATGTTTGCCTTGACTATAATTGCACAAATAAATGTGCTAAATGGAAACATATCAATTAAAAAAAACAAAAACTCTTCGGATGAGGTGGTTTTTCGGCCGTATCAAAATTGGTTTATTTCGCCGAACTACAACAAAAACACTTTTTGACATCACACAAGCGCAGTAGCAACTGGATGTTGCTGCTGGCGCAAACCACAAAGAAGAAGACAACAGGAAGTAGTTGGAGGATGATGGCATTACATGTTATTTAACGACTTATCACATGAACAAAGTTATTCACACGTGATTTTAATTTCATTTCTCATTTAATATGAACACCATGATTGCGAAATGGTGTTTTTTTTCCAACCTTAGCAGAAAATCGACAAACAGGGTAAAGTATTGTATTTTGATCATGAATACATTAATTGAGTACTGAATACTTAACAGAAGGTACCATTTTCAAAAAATGTATTCAATTATTTTTTGAACAACAAACTGACTCCGGTGTTTTCTCCCAAGTCTTGCTGTTGCCATTTTGCCACTCGGAGGAGTATGGAGTAATTTGCCGACAGCTGAAGTAATCTGCTTATATGAGGGGGGGAAAAATGTATTTCAACTTGAAAGGCTAATAAATAGATTCATAAGCAGGTATAATTTCAACATATTTTAGTCAGTCTTATGAATCCATGATATAGTTCCAGTTAGCTATAGTTTTCTCTCATTAATTACCATTTTATGTATTTCAGCTAACAAAAATGTTTTCTCAATTTCAGTTTTTATTATTTGATTCATCTTAGTTAACTACGATAATCTTGATAGACACATAATATCAGAGCAGCAGTCTGACACCTCTCCACTGTTGCTCAGACTGACTGTGACTGGTCTGCTGCTGGGCTGCTTTCCTGTCGTCGTCGGTATCAGCAGACACTGATAAGCTGTGGAATGTTTGTCTTGTAGCTAATAACTTACCAAAATTAATAATGCCAAAACCAAAAGACTTTCTGTGCTGGTGGAAATTTAACATATGTTGTATGTATGAAGTGAATTTTCACCAGTCATGTCATATTTTTGTGCAGTTTGAAAATCACAGGAAGGGCTGTTTTTGTTTCAGACGGTCTTCACATTAATAGTTAGGCCATGTGAGCACAGAGAGCAGTTACAGTTTAACTAGGATGACATCCATGCAGCTTCAGGTTTACTGGCTTATTTTAAATTAAAACAAACAAACAAACCTTTCCTATGACTAATGATTGGAAACACTGATCATAATACAGACCCATTCAATAAGTTATTGAAAAACATAGTTTATTTCAGGAACGTTATCACTTAGTAAAATTCATTTTATAATCGCGCACAGATCGATGTTTGAACAACTGTAAATTATTACGATTTTCCAATTAAGATATGACATTTAATATTAGAATAATGCATCATATCAATAAATGCAACCATTTTCAAAACAAAAATGTGAGCTTACTGAAAAATATGTGTACTACCTGTATAAAGTTTTTTTTTTTCAAAACGTACTTTTAAATATCAAAGGCTTGCAGGAAATTTAACTAAGCTTTCTGTTTCTGTATGAGACATTCTAAGACGACATGAAATACAACTTACTTGGTCAGTATTAACAGTTGTGGAACTGTAACCAAGCAGACTTACTAACTTGCTTAATAACAATTATGAAATTATAGGAGAAATATATAAGCAGAAGCATAACCAGTATCTAAAGAAGCAGCACTTATTTTTTCAACTTAAAGAAAAAAAATATTTAGAAGAATGTAACATAAAATTAGGAAAAAGTAAAGCACTGTGAATAGTTTCTGGATGCACTGTATATGTCTTCCATTTGTCTTTTAGTGATCATAAAGAAAATCTATATTGTGAGAAATATTTTCTTAATTCTTCACTATCATGTGATTCCACACTTTCATCCTATAACAATTAACAAAGGTAAGCTTTTTGAAATATTAGTCTTGACTTTTACATGTTTTCCTTTAAGTTGACATGTAGTGTCTATAATTTCAAAGAACTTCTTGTTTATTGCATGATTTGTACAATACCTGTGCAGTACTGAATTGTTCTTGATTCAATGAATATCTTCTTAGCTGGATCATAATAACTTGAATCATTTATAATTTTTCATCAGTCAGTGACAAACTGGTCTAGTCTTAGTTCTTATGTACCCAACACTTCCACACCTGAAGTCGTTTGAGAGATGACTCAACTCTTTATTTATTAGCATAAACAAAAAGTCCTTGTGCTGTATGTCTTTTGCTTCACATCATTACTGCACTGAACTAACTTTGTTTATTTGAGGCTCTGAGCACAATTTCAATGTGAAAATCATTAACATGCCTTACTTTTTGCCTATTACTTAATTTAGCAAATTTAGTTTTGCTATAATATAATAACTTATGTCAAACAATTTCTTTAAAACTATCATTTTCTGTTGACTTTACAGTGTTTACTAGAGTGATATAGTGTAATATAATGTACTATAATAACTTTAGCATAAAAGAGTTAAGCTGCTGCTGGATTAACAAGTATCAGACTTTCTGCTGTAGAAACAAGGACTTTTTTTTGACTATTCAATCTGATTAGCAGAGGCGGAAGAATTGGGGTTTGTGCTCTTTAGGCAGGAAAAGTGCAGTGATGTTCAGGAAAACTCTACCCGACTCTACTCCCCTGCTCAGCACAGCTCTTCGCTGAAAGGAAAGGGAGGGCCTCCGCAGAGAATAGGAGGAAATGTTTTGACGCAGCAGAAGCTGTTGCTATAAATTTGACATACGTTTTATGTTGGATATCAACTTAAAATATGAATGTCTTTGATCTTACTTTTAGCTTGGAGAATGAGATTTTGGTTAAATGAGCCACTGAAGGGCACACTCACTGCTAAGAAAGTTTTTGTGAGAAAGTCTTCACAAAAATCACATTGTTACTCTTAAGTCCAGCATTATTTATTCAAGATGAAAAGATAAAAGTTAAAAATGCTTTATTACCCCATAGGAAAACTTTATTTAGTCACTGTTTCACTTGTGACATCATCATACACAAGTACAATCTTCAGTCCATATTAGATGACTCACATCAACAGAACAACATTCTCTATATAAAAAAAGATATAAAACTCCTATAAATACTAAATTTGACATTTTTTATATGCCATATTTACAGATGATGTAAATATGGCAAACCCTCCTGACCCCATTAAGGGACAAGGGTGAACAGAAAATGGATGGATGGATGGTAAATATGGCAAACTCTTGATGTTTTGTTTTTTTATTATTATTTTTTTGCAGTACGTTTAATTTGACCAAATCCTCTTTAGTTGCTGTACTTGTTGCTGAGAACTGGATCATTTACTGAAATCTGTTAATAAACACATGTATTTTATAATAAATTGTAAATATACGCACCTGCTGGTAACAGTAGTCATTGCAACTGAACAATAAAATGTGGTATGTTTTACTGACATCTGCAGTTTTATATTATTCTACCTTAAGTCTGTCAGAAAAATTATAATTTTTAAGTTGTGCAGGTATTGTGGTTTAATCGATGGTGCTAAAGTAGCTATAAAATAAAAGCTCTGCTTTTTAATTTTATGTACTGAATTGAGACTTTTTATGACAGTTTTCTTTTCTGACCCTTGAAGGTCAGTTTGAGACATGTGAATGTGATCCAGCAGCTGTAAAATGCCCAATTCTGGTCTTATTGGAATTACAGCGCTGCTCTTCTGAACTTGTGCTGAATAATCACGAGTAGTCATTATCTTACTAGCAGTGGACAGTAAGAGCAGGTTCACTTTGAAGAATCTGAGAGCATTTCTTATTGGTGAGTCAATCAAACTGCTCGCATTAACCCTCTGGGAGCTTTTTATTTAGTTTTGTTCATTTGTCTTTTTGAAATACTTTTTTTTCATAACGTTACAAATCAGAATAAAATAGAGAAGACTCTCTATTTTATGTAAGAGGGTTTTTTTTTTAGTTTATTTTTTTTTTTCATCAGGACAAAGAAATAAAAACTAATGTAGATCAAAGCCTTCAAAAAACTATGGCAAAAGTGATTTTGACAAAATCAGGTGAGTGTGTTGACACCTACTGTGATCTCAATAAATTAGAATATCTTTGAAAAATTTATTAATTCAAGTAACTCAATTTGAAAAATAAAATCCATATTTTCTCAAAGAAGCTTAGGGTCATCAACACTTTAGCAGTGCCATAGGCTGAATTCCTGCAAACGGAGTATTGAATGCATACTGCACAGTACATGAGCATATTTTACAATAAATAAAAATTTCTGTATTTAAAAAGCAACTTTAAACACATTAATAATATAATTTAAGAATCTTCAAAGAGTATTTGTGGATGGTGGTGCTGTGGACACTCATGCAACAGTAACAGTCAGTCATGCAATGAATCTCTAGGCTTCTGCTAACAGCTCAATGTCCAGGCCACAGATACAATATTCCACAGTGACTTGTCCTGGATGAATCCATCAGTTGGTAACACGCTCTGCTAATCCACCTTGCTTTTGCTGCTCCATCTGGCCGTATGGTTAGAAAGCCGGGCAGAAAATTTTAGAGTTTGGGATTTGATCTGTGCCCACTGATGGCAGGATGGAAGAGACGGTTTGAACTTCCTCCTTCTCTCGCTGCTCTCTGGTTCTGCTCCGCATCCATTAAATCTCCTTTTCAACTCCTCCGGGTTTTGGGGTCAGAATTGGGTCAAAGTTCAGGCACGATTTAAACCTTTCAGATGCTAATTAGCTGCTCCGAATTGTAAAGAACTAATACCTTGTTGCCACGGTTACGCATCATGTCTAAAAGTGAAAAGGTCAGAGCAAAAGTCCTCCCAGATGCAGGACATCCAGAACCAGAGGACAACTTGTCCAAACAAGCGGTGTCTAGATCAAAAAAATATCAACAAAAGTTTGGAAAAAAAGAACAAACCAAGAGCTAACATAACAGAGCTGCTGCCAGCATGAGGACATTGACATGTATTTAAAATAATAAGGATGCACTTATACAAATATTGATATCCAATATGAATATTGCTGTCATTGCCAATAACCAATACTATGCTATATATACATATTATATATATAGCATTTTGACCCAGTCTCCCACTCCAGAAACAAAAGTCAACAAGATGGAAATAAATATTGCTTGTTAATATTATCCCAGTTGTTTATTGGACCGATATCGATGCCAGTGCCGATATATCGGACATCCCTATAAAATATGTTATATTCACATTTTGAACTGAATTAATAAAATTATTTAAACTTTTCCATAACATTCTAATCTTATGAATTATATTATATTATATTATATTATATTATATTATATTATATTATATTATATTATATTATATTATATTATATTATATTATA
>CAEGAE010093228.1:0-22915 GCA_903067095.1 Girardinus metallicus | reverse complement strand
TTTTTTTTTTTGGCTGGAACCCAAAATACATTTCCCCAACCCCTCTGCCTCAAAAAATCAGCTTCGGGGGGGGCTTTTCGGGTTTGTTTGTTTCTCCCCCCCCCCCCCCCCCCCCCCCCCCCAATCTTTTGCAAACTTCACAATCTGTAACCTACATTTGGAGTTTTCAAGCTTCCCTCCCAGCTCTCCCAGCTCTCCCCAGTGTCTCAGGGGGGAATTTTTAACACTGGACAAGGAGAGCGGAGGACAGGAGAGGAGAGGAGAAGAGAGGAGAAGGGGCAACAATGGAGTAACAGGGTGTTGGCAGTCAAGCTTGTTAAAATAAAAATCAGTTTGATGCTATAACACTGTTTTGGTCCTGTTTTTATTTTAATGTGCTACTGAAGCACTTCGTCTAATGGCAAACACATTTGGCTCCGGGTTAGAATTGCAAACATATGATTGATCCTTTTGGACAAGGGTAATTGTGACCACTCCACCGCCTGGTAGCTCGAAATCCTTGAACACACCCTAACCAGTGTGTGTGTGGGTGCGTGTTTGTGTGTGTGTATGCATGTAAAACTGTAAGCCAACAGAGACATGAAAATACTGTTCTGAATGGAAAATCAATCATTATGGACATCACTTTGATTGAAAAAACTGTCAACATTAGTTGCATCATTAGGATTCCCACTGGTTACAATTTTAATTAAATCTAATTTCAGTCATGTGAAAATAAATGTGCTATTAACCATCTTTTAAACTGAGCATATCGGCAATTAAAGTTACATAATTTTAGCTGTAAGTTCTTAACGTTTCCAGAAAAAAAAAGTTGATTTAAAATTAAAAACAAATTTCTTACAAATAGGAAAACTGTCTGTGAGGTCATAAAAGTTGTCCCTTCATGTACCTGCTGATGATTCACACAGCGCTTTTCTTCTGTTTTGCTTCTATGAGATCCTAAACAGAACCTTAGAGACTACAGACCTCCTTTATTCCATATGAATAAACACCACAATAAGGGGTTACGCACGAAAGTCTCCTCTTTTATATTATCTTGTAAAAACTGTAATAATCCTTATATAAATTCAAAACCAATACAGGTTTGTGCTCACGTTGTTTTGAAATAAGTTTTTATACGCATTGGGTTAATAGAGTAAGTCCAGTGGAGCTTGTGCACTTGTCTCCCGGCTGTACAGACTGGTGGGAACAGACAGGAGGAAGCAGCTTTTAGAGCATAAAGTTTGACATAAATAAAGAAAAATCTTACCTTCAGCTCATGAATGGGTATGCCAGCTCTGGTTTTTATTTTAATAATCCATTAGATCTGTCCTTTCAAGCAGTTCAGATGGGGGAGCTCGTTTCAGAATAACAATTCGAGCGCTACTTTTCTCTTGCGCTTCTTTTTGTTACATGCCGCGCTCAAATCGCACCTCTTCAAATCGGAATATCCATCAGAAATCCACACTAAACAGATAAGCGATGTTCTAGTTCTTAGGTTCTCCTTAGGTGAGACCGGACGGACCGAACCGACAGGGTGTCCCAGAACGAGCTACGGAGACGTACGCAGTCCTCTTCCACAAAAGCCGACGGTCATCCTATTTGGAGAAGCTTAGACTGGAGCGGAGCGCAGCGAGCCCAGCTGTCACCCACCCGCTGTACACTCACACCCATACACACACACGCACACACACGCCCTCACACATACAGGGAGGAGCCACGTCTGAGGAATGGGAGCTATTGTGTCAATGGGGGCCAGTTATGGACAACTGTACTTCTATTTTTACGCAGCAGCCTTTCAGGAAAAATGCGCGCAGGAGAGAGGGGGGAAAATCTTGATGGAGACAGAAAACAGCGAAATATTACGAGGTTATTGAGAATCTTCTTGTTTCATCGCAGGTTTAGATCCCCCGTCTTATTACTTGCGGCACCCTACTTTGCTACGGATGCGATCTGGATCATAGCTCTTCTTCCCTGGTGGTCCCTCCTGGTCTGGGGCTGGCACGCGCTAATGAGCGCACGCACAAAAGCACGTGCTTCCCGGTTACACATCAACCCTGGAGTCACCTTAAAGTTCGTGTCATCACACAAACTCTCGAGACCGCGAAGTTCACCGTCATAGTCTAAAAATGTTATTACTATTGAAAAGTTAATTTATTTCAGTGAAACACATTACATAGATTATTTACACACAAACTGATGTTTTTTAGTCTTTATTTATGTTAATTATGATGATTTTCCGTTTACAGTCAATGAAAACCAGATTGTTTAAGATTAGCATCTTACATCAGATCAATAATTTTTTTTCTTTCACCTATGTATTCCAGTTTATTGAATATAAACATATATATTCAATAAATTAGAATATCAGTTCGGATGAGGCTTGCTTGTGAGATTAAAAGTACCTTTTTGGAAATAACCTTTAAGAAGGTACCAAAAATACATTTTATTAAGCCCTCATTACTGTGATAATTTTATTATTATTTCTGTAGTCGTAAGCTTAAACTTGTTTTTATTAGCTGTGGGCAAAAGAAAATCACCATACATAATTAACAAAAATAAAGGCTTGAAAATATCAGCCAGTTTGTAATTAATCTATTTAATGTGTCTCAGTTAGTGAAATGAGTTACTAAAATGAATGAACTTTTCATGGGTGTATATAGCTTTAGGAACGCCTCAGGACTGGTTCACTTTCATAAACTGCATGTGCTGTCCACGCCGCAGGGGGGCGCCAATTCCCATTTACTGAGATATAGACAAGCATCTGACGACTTACGATTTTTAAAATACTCTGGGGAAAAATACACAGCCAACAACATAGTAATCCTGCCACTTCTAAGTATAATAAAATGAATAATAACCCAAACATTACATTATTTTGCTGATAATTGAGTAACACATCCAGTCTCTGTTCTTTTCCTGAATTCTTTCACATTCCACAAAGAAATTTAGCAACCAATTGGACATTGTGGTGATTACTTAAAAATACAGAAAATAATATTTATCTATAGATAAAATTTTAAACCAAGAATGTCTGTGTTTGAGTCGCTGACATTTCAGGATGGAGCTGCATGTTCTCCTTGTGCATGGCTGCGTTCTCTACAGGTACTCTGGCTTCCTCTCACAGTCCCAAAGCAGAACTGTTAGGTTATTTGCCCTCAGATATGAGTGTGTACATGGTTATCTGTCTTGTGTTGCATTCTAGATGAATGAATGGGTGAAATTATGGATTTAAATATTCAAGTGAGTGGAATAAATATGGGTTAATTAGTACAACTATTTCTCAAATTGGGATTTGCAACCATAATTAAAGAGAATACTACATAGTGAAAATCTCTGAATAATTAAACATGAAAACATCATCATCTACAATCCCTTCATTTCTGACAGAAGCAACCCATACAAAATCTAGTATACAAATGACTGGTAAAAAAAAAAAAAAAACCTTAGGAAACCTTATAATGTATCATGTTTTTGGTGTTATTAGACTTAAATTAGGTTATTGGTCAATATTACAATAACAGTTGCTGCACAGCCACGGGTCATGGCACCATGTCAAAATCTGGCCTCCGTTTACAATCAGATGCCGGTGATGCATGCTCCACGCTGGCTACTCTTACAAACAGTCCTTGGCTTAACCAGGCCAAAGTAAACATCAATTTGCCCAAATGAAAATTGCAAGCCTGCCACGAAGCACAAACACAAACTGCTTGCAGATGCTGTCAGACGTACAGCAGGCTGCACAACAGCAAGCACACACCTGTATGAACGTCTAGACCACACTATAAGAGCTCCAAGGGGACGAAGCTAATGGGGGTGATGGCTTATCATTAGAACAACAAGCCACCTGTGAAACAACAAATGTGTGAGTGCGTGCGTGTGCGTGGGTGTGTATGTGTGCTTGGACCGAATTGTTTTCCTGAGAAGAGAGCTGTCAAACAAAATTGTGTTCTTGTTACTGTAACAGTAAAATACAGTACTGCCTCCAAAGGCACAATGCCTCATTTACCTCCATCCCAGTGAACCATCATAAGAGAGCGCAATGCGGGGAAACATTACTATAATGTTTCCATTCACTCGGATGTTGGTTATTTTCCAAAATATTTCATGTGAGATGCCATAAAAATCAGAAGTTCGCTCACTCTAAGAGAAAGCATAACCCCAATCTGAGCTCCAACATTTATTTGCTCGAGTAACTTTCTGGCCTTGCTACCCTTCCTGGGAGTCACCATTTGACTCCCAGGATACACTAACTCACATAAACCACAGATGTAAAAACAATCATGTCAAGTCAGGCTTATTTGGATAACACATTTTAGCAACAAGGTAATTCAAAGTGCAATAAACCATGAAAACATTAAACAGTAACCAAGCAATAAATATTACATTTTGTCAACTGCCATTATCAACCGGATATGCATCAAATGTATTGATCAATGTTCCAGCTATTAATGATCAAAGGTAACTCTGATCATCTGGATTTTAGCCTTGTTTTAAAAGAACTCAGTGTTTTGGCTGTTTTGTAGTTTTCTGGAAGTTTGTTCCAGATTTGTGGAGCATAAAATCTGAATGCTGGTTCTGGTTCTGGGGATACAAAGTAGACCACAACCTGGAGACTATGCAGAAACATACAAATGTTGTAAAAATACAGTTGGTCAAGTATAAAAGTTGCATATCTTCTTTTAAAGACAGAAAGCTGCATCAGGACCTACTGAGTTTTTCACAGAGAGGTCATGTGAAGAAATTATAAGTAGCAGACATCTGCATCTATGAGGATCTCACGGTATAACAGCCTGAAAGATTATTACCACGGCAATACAGTACATGGTATTTCTGGAGGCTTTTTAGTTTAAAAGAGAAAACCAAAACACCAACACAAAACTTTTCTAAGTTTGATGATTTAAAACATTAAGTGTAACAAAAAAGAAAATACTGAAGAAATCCTATTAATCTGTTTTATCATGCCTCCTTTTCCTTTTATTATGACTCTTACTGAAGGAACTAACATCAGTCACAAAAACATTTTCGTTTGTGATTAAAGGAGTGTTTTATTTAATTTAATTGAACAGATTTATGTTTCTGATTGGGGGGGGTTTGTAGCTGGAGGAAAACTAGGGTTTTCATGCTCAGAAAAGTGTAAACTGTAGTCATGGAGGGAAGATGTTCCTCTCATCTACGTTACCAACTATTTAACTCAGTTCAATTCAGCTATAAGGAAAGGGAAACTACAGGAAACATTTACATCAAGCCGTTGCTGCTAAACTACCCATCCATCTGTTTTCATCATCCATTTTTTGTTTTTCTAAACCAGCTTTTGTGCTTTTCTGACTGATAGAACAACCACAAGTAGCATGATTTGCAGTGGTTTTGTCTGAGCTCATTAAATGCTCTGTATAATATCTGCATGAGTGTGGGCTACACTGGTGGAGGAATATTGCCTATGCATAAGCAAACATCAGTAATTGTGCAAATTCTACACGTATCAAACAAAATCAAATAAACACACAGATGGATTGTGTTTTACACAGTGTGCCTTTAAATCCTCCAATTTAGCTCTCTCACACACACACTTTGAAGTGGAAGTGTTGCAAAGTGTGGGAGGCAGGCAGGGTATAATTTGAGCTCAATAATGTCAAGATGCACACCAGTTAGTTTGGGCTCTGGAAATATGCTCTGTGTCAGAGCTTATTTCACTTATCCTGCCAAAGTTTTCCCAGAAGCATTTGGGCTCGGTGCGCAGAGGAGAGGAGGATGAAATGGAGCAACCATCAGACCCCAGACTGGGACACTCAGCAGTCGCGCCACTGCAGATTTAAATCAGCTCATACCAAGTATGAGTAGATAACTGCAGTTCATCCCGAAAGTGTCTGAATCTCATAAAGATTTATTCACTTTAAACCCTGAACCCTCTGCGTTACAACAGATAGGCTATTTTTTGTCGGAAGAATAGCATTCTTGAACAATTTATTGCAGTTTATTTGTTAAATAAAACACAGAGACTGGGACTCTGGTGAGAATCTCTTCCTCTTGAGCTCCCTGGGTCTAGCTCACCATGATGCATGGCCTTGTGTCTTGCCTCCTTTGGCCCTTTTAAAGTGATGTACTCCTCTTCTGTTAGCAGCCTTGCTGTTAGCATATTGTCCACTTGGGTGACCAGGCTTCTGTTCCTCATTCTTCTCCTGAGAGGAACCAGAAAGTGCCAAGTGAGGGGAAAGAAGTAACAACAGGTAAGAGTGAAAGAGAGGACAGGCTCGATTCAGGACACACAAGTCAGAAGATCCAACACAAACTATTTGGGAATTCGTAGAGTTAGTAGAAAAACACCAAAGAGTCATCCATGGAGAGGTAACTAATCCTGGAGCTTTGGGAAGTTCAGTGGCAATGACACAGAACCAGGGTCTACAAAACAGAGGTTTCTTTTATGAATATGGCACATTTCAGTTTCCACCCAAACGTTGTGATCTATTAATAAAATAAAACTGATGTGCATGCACATAACTTTATATATCTTTTTTTGTTCTTTTGTATGCCAGTTCTATTCTAATGTGCATCCATACATTAGAATAGAACCAATATTTTATAAATGAGACCCCAGGTGTTAGTAGAAATTAGACAAAGGCAAAGCAGGGCACAGAAACATGGTCGAAGATCAAACTAGGTTAATGAGGAATCGCTGGTTATCTACCGAACAGAAATCATGGGTGTAATTATGCTGACTGCAGCAGCTGAGGTGTTTGTGACCAGAGCTGAGAGCAGGCTTGCGCACAATCATGACAAAATCCCAATTTCCAAGGCTGTAGAAGGCATTTGCGTGAAATCTAAAATACTTATAATACTCAAACCTGGACTATACAAGTCAACAATGATCAGAAATTCATTAAATAATAGATATATAGTGAAGAAGGAGAGGCTTACCCAGGGCCCTATTTGTGCCAGAACAGCCACTGAATGTACCAGATGTTTGTTCAGATTCTACTGGGCTGTATATTTTACATCTGGACCTCTGTAGTCACATCATTTGCTAAAACTGCCATTGCTGCGGCTTGCCAAGTGCTAACACTCCCAGCTAACAGCTAATCCACGGATAATAAACACAGCTGGGAAGGACCATAGTCTATGCTGCCTGTAGCTCTCACTGTCATTTCTGCAGGTCAGTTATTGAACTGAACATGTCTGCAAATGAAAATAAGCGAAAACTCCAGCATAGGAAATGATGCGCACACTGAAATAGTGGGACATTTTGATCAATGGTCTCTCACAGGTGCAAGAGCTGTAATTTAGCACTTAGGCCTAATAGAGGAAAATCGTTTCTGCTGTTGTTACTGTATTTTTTTCTCACTTTAAAAGCATGAATTCTGTTTGTAACAGAGGTTTTTTAAAAATGATTAAAATGACATTGAACTTTGGAAATAAAATGGTTTCAACTAGCTTTTAAATAGTGTTATCTGAGGTAAATAACAGCATTTTGAGGGAGATGATACCTGACAATCACTGCACCTGGAATCACAAAAAAACCTTGCTTCATTAAAATAAATAATTTTATGTATCATTGAAGAGTTAAACTTGATTCATTTTTTCATCTGCAGTGCCACCTTTTTCCACTTTTCTGGTAAATTTCAGATTTATTTCCTTAATACATTCACAAGTTATGTCAAATCTTTGATTAAAAAACAAATTCCACAGTTATATTAATTTCAGAACAGAAAAATTCAGTAACAGTAAGCGAAAGGTACAACTTGTTCAGTTCTATGGTTTTAATATGCAGGTCTTTCTGAATGGGGTTTGTGTGTTCTCCCAGGGCACATGACTCCCTCTGGATACCTTGAAACATCGATGAGACAAAGCTAACTGGACTTGTCCTTAAGCCTGAGCTTATGGGTTCCTGGTTGTTCCCCTGTGATAGACTGACTTTTCCAGAGTATGCTTCACTTCATAGGAAGCTGAGTACTGACAGCAGATAGATGGATTTATGTAAATTCCAGGTTCTCCAGTTGTTAAAATGCAACGTTTTATCAACAGACTTCCCTCAGACATTTTTTAATACCCAAAGATGAAGCGTGTGTGTAAAAAAAACTCAGTACACCCTTACTGTTTCCTAAAGGAATTAGGAGGAGTAGCAGTCAGGTTGTGCTAAACAAATACACATAACTGTAAAGTGTGGCAACACTTTATAAAAGCATGACTTCTTGGCAGCTTGGTGCTCTGGGGGAAGCAGTTGAGTGTTGACACAATGCCAAGATGGAGAAACATCAGCAACAACCACAAAGATCCGGTTGTGGCTTCCCATCAATCTGTGAGGAACTGCCAATGTCAAACAATGTGAAGTTTGACTTTTTACACTTTTAAAGAGTTTTAAAAGTGGAAAAAACAATTAAGAATCCTCTCATTAATGGAGATCCTGCCACATTCAACCCAAGAACTGAAAAACATTTCAAAAACCTCCAGTGCTCCTTCTAAGACTTCACATTTTGCATGTTAAATGTTGAAGTTCTGGACAGGATGAGTAGAAAAATACTGGACATGTAGGAATAATTTTATAGATTTTCAGGAGGCATGAAAATAGAAGCACGAGGTTTCCAGTGATAAATTTAAATGGACTGCAATATATCTGTGGTCTTTTGTACTGAGACAAAGTAGAGATTTTTTTGACTTAAAAGTTATTTCCAACGTGCCTCATGAGAATGCATGTACTTGACTGAATATGACTGTAGGTATCTCCTGTTGATTTTCGTAATTAAAACAATCAGACAGTATTTTCACTGCCAGCTTCACACCTAACAAGTAATTTCCTCCTGCTGATAAATACAACAAATGAAAACTAATAGAAATCTCAATTAGAAAAGATAGATTACTTTATCATTTCCACAACTACTGTAGACTGAAGTTCATCTATTCCAGTGAAAAACATAAGATGCATTTATTAAAACTAAGATAATATCAATCTATCTGCAATATAAAGAAAGGGAAAATCAATCATTCTGACAACACATGTCCCATTAAAATATAAAAACATATTAATTTAAGATGGATAACATGTCCCAAAACTGTCTTTGGGTATAATAACGACAAAAACAATTATTTAAACCTGTCGTTCTTTCTTATATTTCCTTGCATCTTTTACCTGAAGGCAGAAGCTGCATGTAGTCTTCTATTATTATTATTTATTATGTTTGCATGTTCTTGAGACAGTAGAGGTGTTAAAAATTATCTAGGGCAGGGTTGTCACACTCAATTTCATTTTGGGCTAAATCAAGATCATGACTGTTCTTAAAGGGCCGGCTGTGCCAGAATCTATTGCTAAAATCTGTTAACAAACTTTTAAAATATGAATATATTTTTAAAATTAAATAATATTGAACATCTTTTCAGCCACTCCAGGATTTTGTGATTGTTTTCGGGATTTTCACAAAAAAAATCAAAGTGTTTGTGATATTAATTTAGAAATATTTTCACTAATATATAATGGGAAATGCAACTTTTTATTACTTGTTATTATGGATTATGACTTGACATAATTTTAAGCTGAGGCAGCTGTTTCACAGAACAAACACATCCACCTGCAAGTGGGAGTAAAAAGTCACTTGGATCCACTATATGCCACCATTTGGCCAAAAATTTGCAATAAATTTACAATTATGCATTAGTGCAAAACAGTGCAGGGACTTGTTGATTTTATGTGAATTTCCACGATAATTTGTAGGAAAGTGAAGGGACTGATTGATGTAATTTGGAAGCAAACAGATAAAAACTGCTTTGATTTGATTGATAAAGTAATATTTAGGGCCATATAAAAAGCTGTGGCGGGACATATTTGGCCCCCAGGCCTTGAGTTTGACACATATGATCTAGGGTGTCAAAGGGCCAAATTGGGTACTCCTCTCTTATTGCAACCTGATACCTTAAAAATATTCCTACAGCTTCCTCAGATCATTTTCATCATTCTAGTTGATTCCTGACGTCTATGCTCACTGCACTCCTCGAGACACACTGGCAGACATGTAAACACCCGTCAAAGGACTCTCAGTCACATTCGGGGCAGTTCCTGCTACAGGTGTCTCCAGGATTCCACTTTTCTGTCATTATTCCCAAAAAGAGAGATTGTAGGAAGGTGAAAACACCACAAAGTCAGCTCTGGTAATGAGCTGTGATTTTGTTGCCCTTGAGCACCAGAATAATAATCATCAAATTTCTGACCTCTCCCTAGGTGTCGCAATGAATGTCGCTGTCACCTGCCCATATGTGTGCGTATGCACGTTAACACAGATGTTCATTCTTTGCATGATTACAGGAAATGCAGTCAGACTCACAGGAAGAGCAGAGCCATTTTGACACCATCTACCTGGCAGATAACACTCTCACACAATTTTAATTGGTCTGGAGGAAATATGTTTCTAACTGTTTCTATCTTGGGTTTACTTTATGCGAAGGTGTCGCTAAAAAGTTTGGGGAAACTAATTTGTATTCAGAGATAAGTCTTTGCTAAAAAAAAAAAAAAAAAGTTAAATAAATAAATATACTCTCATGCAGAAGCTTTAGAAACCAGAAGCACAAACCTGTTTTCACCTCTTTACGTTAGCAGCCGTAAGTGACAAGTCGTCGGGGATATTTGAAGTGCGAAAGCCTTTAGCAGTTCGCCATTTTTTAGGATGTTTTAAGATCATTAATAACATTTAACCTGCAGGTACAAAGTTTCTGCTGTTCTGACTTTAACATGTTGGCTCACTTACAGTCCTGCCTCATTTGATTATCTTAAGAAGATAGTCAAATCTTTTTATGTGCTACAAGTTACTGTGTACATTTGAAACCAGATATCTACATACACAGAATACAAACACAAATACAAATTTTTTTCTCACTGGCTGAAGTTAAATTGGACCAAACTTCATTTTAGGTCAGTTAGAATTACAAACAATTATTTTTATTTGCCAAATGCCAGAACACTCTAATGGCATTTAGCAAATATAAATAATTTTTGCATTTATAGCTAAACTAAAACAAAAGAAGTCTGATCTGATTTAACAACAAACATTGAGGAAAAATGTGTATGTGTCTTTTTATTCAGTGTATGCAGACATTTGGCTTCCAGTGTATATATATTTACTTCTTTACTTACTAAACACAATTCTCGTCCTGTCATCAATCTGCTGTGAGTAGTTGCCTAAAGTATTAAAAGCATCATTAGAAATTGGCTCTGACTGTAAGCCGGAGGCATCTGTGTCAGCATTTACTGTATATACAGAATCTGTGAGTGTGTGTTACAGTGTGTGTTGGTCCGTCTGACCTGTAATGGCACAGCTGACTAAGGTAACAGTAATAAAGCACTGTATGAAAAACCACACACATATACACACACACACTGCAGCCCGTGCAGCTCCACCCCAACCATCTTCAGTTTCCTCCCTGCATCCAGGTTTGCATGAAAGCCATGAATAAGTCAGCATTTCTGCATGATAGGTCTGTAACTAGGAGTGACAGTTAGAGAGCATAGTCTTTAGAATCGCAGATGGGATTGCGTGTGTGCGGGTGTGTGTGGGGGCGTGTGTGTGTGTGTGTGTGTATTGGCGGATGGGCGTGGTGGGACCAAGTGCCCCTGTGTCCTCCCTGCTCCCTCCTACCGCTCCACAAATGGAAGCCATGCTGCTGATGATGCTTAAAAGCGAGGTTGTTGACGTCAGCGGCAAATGGAGCAGAGAGGTCGGGAACCACCATGGGCTGGTCGTTGGTACTGAAAACTTTAGAAATTTCTTCTAGTTTGAAATTTTTATTACACTTAAATAATCCAGATCATCAAATTAATTGTAATATCAGACAAAGATAACCCAAAGAAAAAGATAATTCAATTTTATTAATTGGGAAATAAACAATATAAACCAGCCTGGTCCTTTGACCAAAAGTAATTCTCTCCTCTTAAATAATAATTTATCTGCAAACCATCATGTTTTTTGACTAATTTTATTATCCACTTCCAGGCCTGGTTACTTCCTGACATGTACGATTAAGAAATCACTGAATCTTTCTGACAACATGAAGTAGTTCTAGAAGATCTCAAAAAGTACTCTAACACAAAGAGTTCAAAAACAGATATTTTCAATTGATGATTATAACAGATAAACAAAAAACAGAAGAAATACACAAGATGTAAACATTTTTTACGGCCCTGTTGATCTTTCGGTGATTTTTATTATTTTTGTGTAGATGACGAAAAGACAATCATCTGTGAAAATCTAATGTGGAAAATCTAAGGGCAAGTGAATGCTCTTTACTTAATAGTTAACACAAAACTAAACATGTTATGTGTTTAGTTAACACATAAAATGTCAAATGACCATCTCAAGTGGTCTAAGTTGTAAATGTATGTTTCACATATTTCAAATGTATTTTAGCTACTTAATCCACCACATCTGGGTTTTGGGTGGGCATAGTGCATAGTGGAGGTTGCAGCTTGAAGGCAGAGTTCTCACATTCAACCCCAGATATAAACAACACAAACTGCAGATTAAAACTGCATGAACAAATCCTTTCTTCAGGCAGTTTGAATTCAGCTTCCAATGGGAGTGATTATTTCTCTTATTGCCATACAAATACTCTTATCCCATCATAAAAGAGGACAAAGAATGGATCCTTGTGGAACCCTTTGTATATATACTAACAAAAAAGTTTAATCTAAAAAGTGGAAATAATAGCACAAGTGATTCACAGTCACCAATCCATTCCTCAACACTCCCTATGCATGGTCATCCAGGAAGAAATGAACTTAAGTGTAGACAAATTTCCCACATGCCTTATAGACAAAAAGGTAGCTTGAAAACAAGCCTAAACTTGTACACAACCTAAGGTTGAAGGTCAGATTTTATCAGCAGGGGTTGCAGCAAAACAGCATGTTTAAACCCTTTTCTAACCATGGCACTTACAGTGAAGGAACGATGAATTTATACATTTTGATTGATGTTTTCGCCAGTTGCAGAATTTCACGCTCCTTTGCCTTTTGAAGATGCTGAATACACTAATTTGACTGTCAAAATATATATTAGGCTCATTACAGCATAAATAACTCTCACTTCCCTCTTATTGATTGGACAAAGAAACTATGATCTGACTTGTGCGTTGTAGATTGTTGTTTAACAATCAAGATTGTATCTCATTTATCCTTTGCACAAAACCTCACTGACCTTTGTCTCCTTGCTCTGCGTCCATGAGTAAGCAAGCTATTTGTGTGCAGTACATTGTACTTTGTTGGACCTATGGATGCATATCAGGTGTTGAGCTAAATTGATTTTATGAGGAAACAATGCCGGCTTGCACAGAAATACTACAGCAGGATGGAGAGTGGATATACATTCACATCTCATTTTGTTCCCTTGCTCATTTTAGTGCTTTTCCCTTATTAGCCCTTGAACTTTTCCACATTTTAGTTTGTTTCAACCACAAACATCAGTGTATTCTATGTTGTCAATCATCATAAAGTAGCGTATTACCATAAAGTGGAAAGAAAGGATGCATATTTTTGAGACTAATCCAGCACCTCGTAGTCAATAGTAGAACAACCTTTTGTTGCAATTATAGCTGTATTGCAAAAAGATTGGACTTTGACTAGGCAATTGTAACACACAAATATGCTATGACCAAAACTTATGCATTGCAGCTCTGGCTAAACGTCAAGAGTCGTAAGGGTGCTAGAAGTTTTGTTTGTTTTGTTTTGCATTCTCCAATTATGTTTTTTTTTCCAGGATTGACCTTCATTTAACTCCATTCTGCTTCAAAAGCTTCTCCCCACCATGACGCTAATACTACAATCTATACAGTTGGAAATGTGGTGTTCAGGGTAATGTACAATATTATTTTTCTACTACACATTCTGCTTCTGAGTGTTTCCTGTGTCCCCTGCATAGATATAACAGGGCTTCTAAGGTTTGCTTTTAACAAAGTCTTTCTTCCTGCCATGTCTCCCTAAAGGCCAGATCTGTAAAATGTATGACTAATAGTTCTTCTGTAGTTAAATATTCCCAGCTTTGGATGCCATCAGATGCTCTGATGGCATCTGATGGCTGCACTGGACTTTATTTAGAAGTATCAGAGAAAAGGAGGCTGATCCCCAGTCGTTAAAATATGTGTGCGTTACCTGAAAAAATAGGATGAAATTCACTTTTACGAACACTTTTACAGGGCTTTGCAGATGGAAATCCAGATCCAGGTCTTATTTTTCTCCCTGTGCCCCAGTTTGAACTTCACCTGCAGTCTAACAACTGATTTAATGACGTGTTGACACAGCCCCTACTGAATAAGTCATCAAACCTCAGCTAACACAACCCTAGGACTCATCTATTTTTCAGTCCAGTGGATTTCTTTCTTTCCTTTTCTCATCGCTTGCATTTCAGAGCCATTCGATTTCTATGTTTAAACAGCAGATCATTAGAAACTCATCTGGTGTTATTGCAACTGGAATCCCTCTTATTTACAGTGCAGCCGCGTTTCTATTGAATTTTGACTGTTTGTGGCTAGTTAGGGTAAAGTGGCATGGATCCATGTAACAGTAGGCGGGAGAAGAATTGAAACTGGACTTTACCTTGAAAAACCACAGGATTTGCATTTCCAGCAGAGATTGCTAACTGCTGGTTGACTCCTTTACCTGACAATCAAAACAGTTTGCTTTGTGTCCTTCATCCACTTTATATACCAGGTGTTGCTAGTTTATCTGCTGCAGCACATTGAGATGCAAAATATTTCATTTTTTACAGCGTCACCTGAGAATTAATGTCATCATGATCAAACCCTCTGAGTTCCTCCACAGACAGGCTTTAGCTTTGAACTGCTAAATGACTGATGGCTGAGATGAAAGAAAATGTAGGGCATCGTGGGTGAGGGTCGGCAGAGCAGCATAAATCAGACAGAGATAATAACCAGATATCGTGGAGGATAATGGTCTAACCGGGACCATTACAGGTAAATGCTACAGCCATAACTCCTCACTCTGCCGCAGAGCCACTAAATACTGGATTGCTCATTTTACTGCTAACAGATATTTTGACGTTGGGTTCTTGTGGTTTTAAAAATGAGGTAATTCCTGATTCAAGGTCAGATGGAGTAATGTGTATTCACCAAATACAGATCCAGTAACCAGGTAAATTATAGCTCACATAAGCTACGTTGACAGAAAGAGGATCTTTAGTGCCAAAAATAGCTCTAAGCTGTTTGTATAGATATAAAAACAGAATTTGAACATACACGAGTCCAGCTTACCAAGACAGGAGAAAAGAAATAAACATCCAGCTGCAAATATTTCTCACTGACAAGCCTTTCACACTGAATATGATTTGTTGTCAGATATTGTTTTAGAAATTTTTGTCTTAATCATGTAAAAATATTCGTGTCTCCTCATTAAGCAAATTCACTCCATGTTACCTGTTAAATAAAGAATGAAGCCAAAGTATAAAAACAGAGCTGAGCTGCAAAAAGAAAGAACATCCCAAATGCATGTAAACCAATGCATCTTTCTTAAGGTGGAGGCAGTTAATAGTTGCGCTGCTTCAAGGAAAATTATAAAATATAATGGAGTGGGTTTTTATTTTGTTTTGCTTCTTTTAATTTATGAATTGTTTGCAACCTTTGCCTGTAGTGTTTCTATGTTTAGATCTGTATCTTTTCTAGATGGAGCTACTGTTGTCATTAGTTATTCATAAAAGAAATTCTACAAATCAAATTGGCAGGGATAGAGGTAGTAATCCTTTCCATGGAACTTACCTGGTATTATAGTATTTTTATTTTTATTTGTTTCTTTACTGGTATTGATGAAGCTATTGCTATCATTAACACTTAGTCAGGAAACCAAGTCATGGGTCCCTGGCTTGGTTCCTTTTTCTGGACAAAGGCAGTTTTTACACTGAAAGTATCCCTGGCCAAGTATGAAAATTTATCTATGTTTTTTCTTAAGCAGAGTCTGAAGGAACCTTTGATGGCATTGGCAGTATCTATTGTCTTTGTATTAAATTACTAACCAATGTGCTTTTGACTGAGTGTGTTTTTCCTTTAACAAGTCATATTTCCTCAATAAGCTACGCCTTTTTTTCCTTACAGAAAATACCTTTGGCTTTGTGCGTCTGTGTTTAAGTATCACTTTCACAGTGGGCTAAGTTTACTGTTTTTGAGAAAAATGGGAGAAAATGTTTGACTTTAAACTTGAGTGACACAGGTCCTAAATTAAAATTCTTTTCCTGCACTCATTTCTACCCAAACCCATCGTGCTATGACATTACATGATTGTGAATTGTGAAAAATTAATCTTTAACATAACATCTATATTGCATTATCACTTGCCCCAGTTTTTGTAAGTATTTTTGACACACATTTCACTGTGATGGGCTGTCTTTCTGTCCTTTCTGAAACTCACTAAAACTAAGTTCTTCTCTCAGAGAAATATGGTTTCAGTCTCTGTAGCCTTTTTGTGAAATTACAGCCTCCATTGCATATCAGATGCAATCTGTAGATCTGCTGCAGACTCAAGAGAAACTCACAGCAGAGGCAGCCTTAATGGTTCTCTGTATATTTGAAAGGAAATTGAGACTCTTGTCGAGCTATCAAAGAGCAAAGAGACACAAATAAAAGGCCGAGACAAGAGGAGAATTGGAGGGACAGATGGAGTGGGAAAAAGATGTGAAAATCATAGTGCCAGTTTCAGAAAAGAAGAGAAAAGGGTGGTGAGGGTAATAAAGAACAGAGCAGAGGGTGAGGAGACAGAGGAGAAACTTCTGCTGTCAGCATGGAGATGATGGCAGGCGATGGAAAGATAATGAAAGAGGGAGGAGCTCGTCTAACCCTTCCTGACCTCCTGGATCCAGCTGCTGGGAATAGCTGAAGGAAGCAGGAGCAGCGGGAGAACCCAACGTGATGGGATATCCTGCTGCCCTGCCTCCTAACCTGTCTTCCTCTGACTGCTAATGTCTGTTCCCATCGTTTCACAGCCACCTCTGCAGGATGACTGCACTGGCAAACACACACACACAAACACCTCTTGGGATGACGCACACACACGCATCCAGATGGAGGACCACACTATGATGTACGCAGCCATTCGCACATGCTGACAGCCAGGAAAAAAAACTCACTCACACAAACACACTTCCACTTGACTCAATATTCACAGCCAAGGACTCTTTTGCTCAGGTCACTGCATTACGCAGGCCTCAATGACAGTGTTGAAACTGTAGAACGGAGGATATGAGCAGGACACAGACAGTCTGCCAGGGATGGCAAGAGGAAAAACAATATTAGCGTGATGTGCAGAAATGTTTGCTTTTCTGAGCACAAAGAGAGCCTGGGATCTCTTTTGGTGCTCACTTCCAATCAAACATCCAAATAAGAGCTTATCGTTTAAAGCCTGTGTATAATTACCTTGAGATCCTAATAAATACCACTTTTTAATGACTTTTTCCAAATGCTAAAGAACTTCAAAAGGGTTTTATTTGTTATTACAACAATAGTCGACTACCCTTGTCTATGTCCTGCCAGACAAAGTTCAGCAACTTGCGGCAAGCTTCACAAAGACCCCTTCCTCCAACAACTCCTATCCATCACCCACGAAACATCAAAGCAGCAGCCAGAGAGAAACTTCAAGCCCTTTTTGGAATTGCCCTCCTACCTCCATATCCAGTAATTACAGCTTATACGGGACATCAGCATTATAACTCGCCTAACCACTGTGTAATAATACCACAAAGTACTTCAAAGAGGCAACACTCATTTCTGGGGAAAAATAAAAACTCATGGATTATGCATAAGGGAGGATTGATTTAGCCTTCCAGAGCAGCTGGAAGCTCAACTGGACTGAGACCCTGAAAAAAAACTTGATGATAGAGATTTATGCTGGTGTAATTTCAGTGTTGGGCATGAAAGGGTCCAGTAGTGAGAGCTGTTTTCACCAGACTGTGTTTTCGCATTAAAAATGTGGAGCTCATTTCTCATGCCACAATAGGATTATGCAGCAGCCAAGAGTGAATTTAGATTGTGAGGTTAAATTTTGGAGCCTCAACACTTTGGGGAGAAAAACCAGACAAGCACCAGAAATGCATGTTTCATATGCTTCAATACTGCCCTCTTGTGTTTATTTTACGCACATTTCAACCAATTAGATTTAAATTGACCATGTTCAGGATCAGGTGGCTATTAAAAAAACCTACAGAAACTGTAAAAAACTCTGCAGTCATGTAATAGTAAATTGCACTTGCTTAACTCATCATTTATTGAGCAAACCATATAAATAAGATTTTTTACAGATTGCGCTTCGTGAGACTGTAGATGAGCCTGGCAATAATTGTAAAAGGAAAGAAAAACTTCATCAAAAACATATGAGAAGCAATTTTTACTTCCCATCAAACTGGGAAGGGTTACGAGGTCATTTCCAAACAACTTAAATTACACATTTATACAAAAAAATGAATGTTCACTTGTAGAGCTGTTAAGCCCACTGCCAATCTTCTCGTTGGGAGGCATTCCAGAAAATTCACACCAAGGTCAAACACACAGAGTAATTGCTAAGAAACCAGGAGACATTTAAATTTAAGACTCTCCAGGTCTCAGTGTGTTAAATATTAAAGTTCATGTTTCTGCTGTTAGAAAAAGCAGAAACATGAACTTGAACAGAAACATCAACTTGGTATTGTTGTTCTACCAACAATACCAAGCATTGTTGGTAGAAAACAACAATGCAATGTTTTCTACCAACAAGCATTGGTAGAAAATATTTTCTCTAAAATAAAATGGCAACAAAATAGTCCACAAGATATTTGGGACAACTTGGATAATGCATAGAGCTATATCTATCAAAGAAAACTGAAATATAAGCTGCATGTTGATTGAGGCATAATGAGGGGTTCAAATAAACGCTTCATCTCCTAAGTCTTCTTCACTTGTTTTATTATGTGGGTTAGAAGTATCATGCTTATAAATTGTAGCCACAACAATCACACTAAGAGGGTTGTGAAGGTCACTAATGGGGCCATTAAGACCACATCCATCATTTGCCCTGTCTTCCCTGTCCAAAATAGTCACATTGCTGTCTTCGACAAAGTGTTTCTTGTCCTTGAGATGTAGATGAGCTGCCTTTCGTTGTAAAGGGTCATTCTTCTGAGTAGCTGCTATTTTGTTTATCCATTGTAGTGTCTAAATATTTCTCACTGCACTAGTATCCACATACCGCATTGCTGAGCTTGAGTTTGTCCAGGATGTCTAAGAATCATCACCGATGCATGATTTGGACTTTTTGCAATAATAGCACCTTGAAGTTATTGAGTTGATCATGAACATTTTTTTGTACCAAAGTACACTCTTGTGAAAAACAGGAACACCCCAGACAAGTGACAGGAAAATCTGTAAGAAAAGGTTGAACTTTTTAACACATAAAGATTTATCTAAACACACCGTACCCATTGACAAACATGGAAGTGGGGATGGTCAAACTTTATCGCAATATGGAATGGGCTAGATATGACAATAAAGGAAGAAAAGCCGTTTTAGGTTGCAAAAGACTTGAGACTTGGACTAAGGTTCACCTTCCAGCAGGACAACAGTAGTAAACATACAGACAGAGTTATAATGGAAGGATAGAGGAATGCATATCCGTGCAATCAAAGGACCTAAATTGAAAATGAATGTTCACAGATGCTTCCCATTCAATTTGACTAAGCTTGAGCTGTCTTGCAAAGAAAAAGTGAAAACTTTTCAGTCTCCACTTGTCAAAAGGCTAGACTTTTCTTAGCTATCATTGCATGTAATTAACTTTAATAAAAATAAGGAATTTAGATCATTTTTCTTTCCTTTAAATGTACTGAAGGTAATCTAACATATGCATGTAAATGAATCTAAATTGAGTGATTTCTCTTTGCTTGTGTGTCAGTTCTTAAAGAATGCATGCTGTCAAAAGACTCCAAGTTACAAAAACACAGCAGTGCATAAAAAAGTGACATCTGTCAATGCTGTTCCTATGACAGGTGCCTCGTCTGTTTTCTCTGTGAATGTCATTTAAAGTCAAACCCACTGAAAGAGAGCTGAGTAGGTGAAAATCGATAGTGCAACATAACATCAAGATGGATGGTGTGTGTGCGTGTGTGTGTATGCATGTGTGCAAGTCTTTTAGGGAAGTGCAAATCATGTCTGTTTTTACACGCCTAGTACCTCTATGCTGTGAGTAATTGGCAATGTTATACTAAACATGATCAATATCATGAGGCAGTTTGACATTTAGCACAGTTAGGCAGGGAAGGAACATGTTTAGCAATGTGTGTGACCTACTTTCTTCCTGGGAAGTCAACATTTTCATCATCACTGCATGTCACCAGCCTTCCACCATGTCACCAACATGTCAGCGATTTTAATTAGTCATGAAGAGTGCCTGTTCCATTTATCTGTACATGATTTAATTCAGCTTGATGCCTACAGACCCTCATTTTATTCCACATGTACAGAGGTTTCTACAATAAATTGGAGAGTAGCAGCATGTGTGAACAGAGCGTTTTAGAGACATCTTTCTGCAAATGGTCAACTATCACCATGTTGTTTCTGACCAATGCAGGATTGTTATTGTTAAGTAGAAATGTATGCATAATTTAGTATATTATGCCTTTTGTTCTGTTTGAATAATTTTAACTGGTAAATATAATCTAAAATGTAATGTATTAAGCAAGAGTGACACCTCGTGGTAGTTTGTGATGACTGCAAGATCATTAAAAGCCAATTAAATCTTAATCTCATGATCTCAGATAAAAGGAAGGTACAAACTATACACTTAAACTCGAATTTATGGATTAATATAAACCACCTCAATGTTCCAGCAAAATAAAGGATAGTTGTTGACCTTCTACTGTACCTTGACTGTGAACATATTTATCCAATTAATAAAATGGAAACAAATAACCAAGATAACTAGAAAAACTACAAAAAACACAGTTTATCAAGAAACACTATATGAAACAACCCATGAAATGTTTACTCAGGTCTTTTCTTGCTCACCTGTCTCCCTCTCGCTTTCAGCTACTGACCTGATAGATAAATTTAGCAATAAAGTTCTTGCTATTAATACCATTGCTCCCACTAAGAAAATGATCACTGTTAAAAAAAAACCTACATGGAGGAAAATTGTGGAAAATTACAGGTTCATTATGACATCTATAAAGAAAGACTGAGCTTATGTAGCACAGAGCTGATGTTTTTGACAAAACAACAATAACACACAGACTTTGTTTTCTATTGTTGAGACGCTAACAGTTCCCCCTGAATCAGTGGACCCTGAATTTCTGTTCAATCATGTTTCTCTCTGTACTGACAAAATCCAGAAAATTAGACACTCAGTCAGTGTTTCAATGCCAGATGCAGGAGATGTGTTGCCTCTGTGTCCACAGAGAGAAACCATGACACAGTTTTGTCATTGTAACAAACGAGGACCTGGATGATTTCATGCATCACTTCAATTCCATCACTCAGAGCCTTGACACTCTGGAAACAGAGTAGAGGTTTTGCACATTGTAAATATGTCATTGCTTTCAGGTGTCAAAACAGATGTGATTAAGCCATTTTCAGAAAGAAATAGTAGACAGGTCTCTTATGAACAGCTATCGGTCTGTAAACCTCTTTCTTAGTAATATCATAGAAAAATAGTTCCCCAAGATTAAATGTTGGGACCTATGTTTTGAACTTGCTCAAAATGTGTGCATAAAAATTTATTACTATAACTACACAGATAACATAACCATCTTGCCAGGAGACTAATCCAGACATTTATTAACCCTTTCATACATAAATTATGAACCTTTGTGTCAGGATTTTTTTCCCAATTTTTTTTTTATTTTCTTAAAGCATACAAAAAAGTTAGGAAAAAAGAATTTTGTAAAAAATATATATTTTATTTTTTTTTTAGGTGATCAATTGTAATTTTCTCCAAATACAAAGTTATTATTTGAAAAATAAATCTGTGGTATTGTTCTTTAGGGGTTATCTGATGTCACAATATTTTTTTTTACCTGCAACAGTCGTCTACAGTAGAAGGAGAGACGGGGTCGGTTGGCATACTTTTTTGTCTGTCGGCCATATTGGGTTTGACAAAGATAATTTCTTGCACTTGTAGCTGATGACCAGTAGTTGATAGTATATTTTATAATGCATTAGTGTCCACTTCAGTGGCCTGTGTGTATTTATACCATAAAAATCCACAAGAAGCACAAGAAAATGGCTTTTAGATACCTGTCTACTGTAGTGCTATACATGAAAGGGTTAAATGCGTCAGTTAAGCCAAGGATTGGGTGTGCCATAATTTTCTTCAGTTAAATGAAGATAAAACAGAAGCGGTAGTGCTTTGGGATAAGTAGACAGATTAAGAAGTTTGTTCTCAGCTTCCAGCAATAAAGTCAAAAATCAATAGTCAAGCTACACCAGGGGTGCTCAAGTCCAGTCCTAGAGAGCTACTTCTTCTTCTTGATTTTTTTCTGGCGGGCGACAGAAAAAAATCTGTCGCCCGCTATTATCGCCATCTACTATGGCGATAATAGCCATAGTAGATGGCGATAATCGCCATAGATGTATTATCGCCATCTACTATGCTGGAGTGTGGACCAGAGTATCTCCCTTTAATCTAAATTCTTATATATAATCCTGTTTCCTTCAAAAAATGTAATAACTGCTTTATTTATTTTATGTTTAATTGATATCTTATAAAGTTTTAATGTCTCTATATCATATTTCCTAATTCTCGAGAACTACCATCCTGCAACTTTTAGAAGTATCCATCCATCCATTTTCTGTTCACCCTTGTCCCTTAATGTGGTCGGGAGGGTTGCTGGTGCCTATCTCCAGCTACTTTCCGGGTGAGAGGCAGGGTACACCCTGGACAGGTCACCAGTCTGTCGCAGGGCAACACAGAGACAAACAGGACAAACAACCATGCACTCACACACTC
>CAEGAE010093220.1:0-15894 GCA_903067095.1 Girardinus metallicus | reverse complement strand
CCCACACGAACAACCACGGACTGAACAAAAACAACTCCGCCGAGACTGAGCCATTTTCCTAGCCTTTTAATGCTAACACTATAGCCACCGGAAATTGTCAAACCCCACATCCGCTTTGAAACGCGGAAGCGTGAAAAAGGTCTATTCTTTGATTTTCTTTTAACCTAAAGTCACTGGCATTTCTACAACTGAGTGACTCATGTTAAGTTGTATTCAGTTTTTTAGCTCAATGTAGCCGTACCCATTCAATACCCAACTTCGAGAAATATGTAGAAAATAAAAAGTGAAGCAAAAGACAGTTGAGAATGCATTCAAAATTTGCCAGAGTCATGTGTTAAATCAGGAAAGCTAAATCCAGGGGAAAATGAAGACAGTATCAACCTAATTAGTGATAGCAAAGTCTCCTGCTCAAATTTATAAAGTGAAGATTAATATGACCATTTAATCCCTTTGTTAGAAAAGAAAATTTGAAGAGACCTGAAAAACAATCCTAAACACGCCTATTTTCTTTGAATGTATCAGTATGGCTAATTGTTTCACTTTTAGCTCATCCAGGCTTCCAGCTCAGACAATTTTTGTTGCAAAAGTGCTCACTCTGTCCTTTTTCAGAAATCCGCTCAACGTATTTGGCATTTTTAAATAAAAAATCCCAGCAATATAGCCTTGGCACAATAACAAACATAGGACATTCAGAACTTCCAGAACTTACTGATTTCCTGCTATTTTCTATAGTTGTTTGTTTTTATAGTCACTATCATGTTCAATTTCTCAAAGCAGTAGAAAGCTCAAATAGATTGATGTCATTTGTTAATTTAGAAAAGCTGAAAATAAACGTACTAAACATGAGTCCCAGTTTTGTGTTGGGACAAGATACTTTTCAGATATTAGTCTAATTATTTTTCTACTACTTTGTTGATTTAATTGGATGGAGAACAACAAAATCCTAGAAAGCTATGGCAGTGTCTTATTTTGTGTAGTAGTATTTAAGCTACAATACTCCTGTGCATGTAAACAAAAGATATTGGAATTTAACTTTGAATTACGCTGATTCCACAAAACATTATCTCTGGTTATCTTGACAGTTGTTAAAATATGTGCACCTTGTTGAACCTATGTGTATAATTTTCCCACATGTGAAGGAGCATGCTTTAAAACATTACTGTAATATTTTAAATTGGACAGGCACAGGGTTTATATGGTGCGGACTGAAATAAGAAAAGTCAAAAGGAAGTTAAACTCCATGTGTCTGACTGTGGTTCCGTCCTGCAAGATGACAGCATTTTGTTTTCTGGCATCCAAAAAGAAATGGAAGTGAATCCCACTGACTGCACAATGAGGTCTGACATAGATCCAAAACTAAACTTTGCCAAATCTGAGCAAAGAAAATAAATTTAAAAAAGCCCTTTATAATATAGGTATCTGGATCAGCTGAATGTTTATGTTGATTTACTGAGTGAATTTCTATGTGACCACAATTCTTTGTTTTTTGTCCTTGTTATGCAATGGTAAAAGTTAATTTTACATTTGTAAACTAGAAGTATTCAATCATTGGCTTTGTTATGTGCAGAACATATATTCAGAATGTAAATTATACAAGCTTATCCAACAATTAAAGACATTTATGTATTTTAACTTTGGTCCTGTCATGTAAATATCCTGTTTATTCTTACTTCTTCATTTTCAGGCTCAGTTTAAGAAGACTCCTGTGATTTTTTGTCTAGAGAATTGATCATTGAAACAGGCTTTCTGAAGCTTAGGATCACATCTTTGCCAACTCAAGATGTTTTCCTTCTCTTGATTCAAATTACTTTGAACACTTTCATTGAGATTCCTGATCAATATTTGGCCTTTCCACAAATGTTTAGGAAACAGATCCATTATCGATCAGGGCATTCAATGGTCATTCACACACACCCATGGACCCACACAAACACTCTGTTGTACTTTGTCAATGTTAACATAGGCACAGTACAGCTTTTACAAAGCTAAAGAAAACCAAAGGTTGGGCTTCCCAGAAAATGAAACTATCATACAAGACAAAAAGTATTTTTTATTACAAAAATGTGAGATTATGGTCAGGTTGTGGTCTACACAATCATCGGAAAGACTATTGTCTTGACAGTTTTTCTGCAGAGAACCGCCACAAAGTAAGTCACAAAAGGTCAGTCCTAGAGAAGCAGATGTTCACAGATTGCTTTATACAAGCTTAAATAATGAACATTTGAATGGAAAGAAAGTGTTTGGTAAAAAAAATTAAAATATTGTGAAACTTAAGTTTGTAGACAACCGCCATCCAGATTTTTGAGAAAATTCACAGAGCTTGGGAAGAGCTACCACATTCACCACATGAGCTATTTTATTGAGCTGGAACAGGGATGGACAAGGACTATCCACACAGGCAAAACCACCAATACCTGGTTTAATCACCATGGCAACACCAGGTTTGAACAGTAAGATGGCCCAAGCTAAATTTAATAAAAAAAAAAAAAAAGCAATTGAACATATATACTGTAAGGTATATACATATTTTTGACAGTATAGAACTGTTTTCTGACCAACTGAATTCAGGAATTAAATAAAAAGAAGGGCAGGGGAGAAAAACACCAACATCAATAGAAATTTCAAATATTGTGTGTTTTAAATATTACCACCTTCCTAAAATAATGGCCCAAGTTATTTTTTCCCAAAATTGATTTTCTTTGCTTAAAACATATTTTGAAGAGGAGGAGGTGTTGATATTTTTTGCCGAAATTATTGGTGTGTCAGAAGGTCATATGAAGATGGGTGTGAAGATGCCCTGGAGGTGTGTTGAAGCCAGAGCATGGATGTCAAGAATCAGATGTGAAACGGTTACAGAACCTACTGTAAAACTACATGTTTGTGTGCTATGATTAAGCTATGATTATTCCCAACAATGATCCCAGAGCAAGCATCATGTTTGCTCTGTAAGTCAAATACATTTAAAGTATTAAACTGCTCTTGCGGTTTTAAACATTGGTGTAAATTTGATTGAAACTGGTTTATACAACCAAAACGAACTCATTAACAAAATCTTAAAACTACTGGTTTTGTTTTGAAATAGTTATAGACAAATAAAAACTGAAATATTTGAGAGCCTGAACAATGCTGTGTTCTGCAAAGTGGGAGACGTTCTTGTTTAAATGCCATGGGGAGTTTTCTGTAGCAGTGCACATCTCTGTTAAATGAACCAGGAAAAGTGTTTGCAGCTGCTGAACACGCCTGAGTCAGCAAACATTTTCTTTTTACAATCGGAATCCATGCAGAGCCTTCACACACAGGCAGGCTAGAAGCAGCAATTTCTTAACACTAATTTGACCATTTATGTGAATTTCAGTGTTTTCACCTGTGTTATATTCAAAGCCTCAGTAGAGTGGCTCTGCACTCATTTTCTGTGTGTGGAGTAAGCAACCATAAATTCAGACCAGTTTTAACGTAGTTAGGTAATATTTATTTACAAGAATAAACCAGTAAACCGGATGTTAATGATAGTCATCTTGTTCTGGCAGAAGAAAATTTTGTACTTAATATCTTTCAAATGTATTCATAATGCTTGAACTTTTCATAATTTATGTGAATGAACATAAAAGAACATTATTGTGAAATGGAGGGAAAAGTTTGCATTGGTATTTAGGTTCATTCACACAAGTCTCCCACTAGATGTGACACATTCCACACAGCAGAGTTGGAGAAAAACCCACAAAAACAAAACAAAAGTGGGGTTTGTAAGTCCTAGATGTGAAAAGTGCAGAGATTTGTTCAGGTACAGTAGTTCTACACCTGGATTAAAGATTTAGTGGTTCAGACATCTGGCCTGGACTGGTGGCCAGAGAGAGGTTTAACTTTAAAAACTACACCAGGCATCGTGTGCAAAGCCTGGTCAAAACATGACCAACTTGCACAATGCAATTTTCTCAGTAAAAGTCATTTGAACTTTCAAATGCGTTTTAATGAGTTTTTAATGTCAGTCTGCATCTAGATGCTCAAAATTCATAATGTGTGCAGGCAGTAAATAAAATGAGAGAAATACAAATGTGCTTCATGAAATAATGGAACTTTACTGCTGTCCATTTGCATGCTGACATGTGATGAACAATTTTAGATTCAAGATGCTAACAGTACCACATCATCACCAAATTTCAGGATAGACAGAAAATATTTTTTGGAGAATTGGGTTAGCAAGGTAACAGACGTTCCCATTTAAATAAGCCCTTCACTTAGTTTTTGTTTGTGTCCAGTGAAAACATAGCATCTGACGGCTGTTTTGTCAGCCATCCAGTCACGTCATGGTTACTGACTATAATGAACCACAGACTCCAGCCACACTGCACCACTAATGTCTTTTAGTACTGCGCCATATCATGACAGCAACTGCTCAAAATACTTTGGGTCTTCTAAAATTGCACAGACAACCACCACAGACTGCTGTGCCAAAGCTGTCTTTTACCTTAATGCCTTTTGTGTTGCTTTATTTTTCCTGTTTATACTTCAGCGGTCCATCCCAGGGTGCAGCAGAGTCAGGAAATAAAATAGAGAAAGTCAGTTCTTTCTGTTTTGAGTGGTTGAATAGTTCAGGCGAAGATTTTTAATGTTATTGAAGCAGATAAATAGAATTTAGATTTTTTTTTATAAGATCACTTGTTCATTTGCATTTAATTTCCTTTTGCTGTGTCATGATTTTTCAGTATTTCACAGATTCTTTAGGATGTTTCTAAAGATAGTTTTTGTTTCATTCTATATCTAGTTGTATGTATTGTTCACTAACAAATGTACAGTGACCATAAACACAGCTAGAGCTCAATCAGTATGGCTAATGCTGATATTTAGAAATCACCCAGACCATTTTGTATGATGTCTGGTATTAGAACAACTGTGGAATTTTATCCCTAACCACTTATGTTTTTCTTGGTCTTCATGATATTTGTTCTCCAACACACCTTCACTAAACAGCCAGATTTATACGGAGATCAAATGACATACATGGACTATTTCCTAATTAGGTGACAACCAGAGGATAATTCTGGAACTTGATTTAATTTACAGGTATCAAAAGGAATTCAAGATGCATTTTTCAGATATTTTCTCTATAAGTATGTATAATTTTACTTTTTGCTGGTCTGTCACAATTATTTGAAGTACACTGATGTTTGAGACTAATATGAAAAAATACAAATATCTTGGCTTTGCAGGGGAAAGTATCTGGTTGTTTTCTTCTTGATGGGAAATTAATTACTTTAACCTTTTTTGTATTTTCAAGTCTTCTTATATATTCCCTGATATCTCATCTTTCTCCTTACATCAACAACAACATGAATCCTCCAACAGTCTATCGGAACTTTCCCAGAGGATGGAGCATTCCATGTCGTCGCTAGCATTAAGTGTTTTTGCTGCAAAGGTCTTCCGACTGTGGGACGCATAGAGAAACAAACAAAAAGGGCAGAACTGGGCCGCAGCGTTCCCACCAAATGATATGATCCAGTGTGGGTCAAGGTCAGTAGAGGTCAGCATTTCAGGAAATGTTGATTTAGCTCCTATAGGGCGACACAATGGTGGGGTCTAAATGAAGCCATCTGTTTTGTGCCACTGTGACTGTTTGTGTTCAGAATTGCAGGGTTGTTGCAACTATTTAGTGTTTACTTCTTTGATACATTTATGAATGGAAAACAGCAAAACATAATGGTGCCGGAAAGTTAAGGTAATGAGAGTAGTGGGTGACACTAGCTCTTTTGCTATATTTTACTGGTTTCCTCTATAAGGTCAGTGTTACATTTCAATTAAATAATCTTGTTTCCCACTCGAAATTGGGGTACAAACCATAAATACAATGCAGAAAAAATTGAGTGTATTTTTACAAAGCTAAATTACAATAAATAAATCTGATTACAGTTTTACGACAATCTCATCTAAAAATATAAGATACCACAGTAGCTTGAAGGATTAGATTTTTCCTTGTTTCTAGACATTTAAGTTTACATTCTTTGGAAACTTTGTGTAAAGGAATTTAGCTGGTTTTACTGAAGTCAACTGTATGGGACTCTGGGGACCACTGCTAATGCTTCACCAACAACCCTCTGGTCTCTAATACTGCCTACACAGCAGTGTAGGCAGTATTAGAGGCAGGAATGTATTTTCCTTCCATTTGCACACATGCGGATCCATAGTTCTCATGGTGATAGAGCCATACCACCACTCTCCTCTGTCCCGTCGTACATTAGCAGTAGGCTTGCCTACATGTTGGATGAAGAGTAAATCAAATGATTATCTCCAAATAGATAAAAAACGATCAGCCTCTTGGTATTAAAGCTACTTTGGTTGTCAGGATCAATGGAATACATCCTGAAGCAGCAGCCAGAAAACGCTGCAGGAGTGCACAGAGGGCTGGGCTGTTGCTATGCCACATTTTAGCAATGGACCCCACACCAATTAGGCTTAACCAAGTGTCAGAGTAAACAGGGTGGGCATTCAGCTGACCGCCTTTCACTGTGTTAGCTGGAGACAAGTGAGCTTTGTGGCTGATCCGGAGGCATTTCATACATTTGACCCACTTACAACTAACTAGGCTGCCCTGCGCTGTTTTAAAAGACTCACATTCTCTCTAAGAACAAATGGACAAATCAGGTTTTCCATGAGGGATAAGGGATATTTTCACTCTTGCAGAAAAGCAGAACAACGGATCAAGGTTGAAGATGAACTCTTATAAGAAACATTCACTGTCTGTTACATTAACTTATATGATTTCAGGAATGTCATTTAGGCATTGCATTGTTTTATCTTAATATTTGTGCAATGTAGTCACCAAGATGCTTAGAAAGTATAATAATTCATTTAACTATCTGTTCTAGTTTGAAAACCTTATAATGACAATGGATCAGGTCAATATAGAGGTAAATGCATCCAGGATATTGGATTGCTTGAGAAATAATGCAGTTTTATGTTGGAAGGTTCTTCTAGAAAAAAAAAAAAACAATTCAGGAGACAAATATTGTATATTTACAATTCTCTCAGAGTTGTGGAGTGAGATGACAACATGGAGTTCTGTCAAAAAAAAAAAAAAGTAGCCCCCAGTAGAGAAACAGCCCCAGGAAAAGGTCTCACAGGTCAGTAGAATCTCCGTTGATATGATTTTTATCCAGTAAAAGACCTTGAAGCCTGTTTGTCTGTTTACTCAGCTCTGCTCCACCTGCAGCAACTGATACTTTTTTTTTTTTTACTGTGGATTCAGATTTTTCTCTCTTCTTACACTAAACTCTCCCTTAAATGATAAATGCTCCTTCAACTAAGCTGACCAAGAATTACAAATTACAGGAACATCACATTCCTGTAAAAACTAAATCTAACCAAGTACAACCAAACAAAAAAACCCCAACCCCCAGCCCCCTCCTCCCCTTTTGTCTGAAAGCGTAAATCCAGATGTGGCTCTGAATTGAGCACAGGGAGATTTTTCTCATTTCCCTTTGCTTGAGGTTTGGAGTGAACAAGCACACAACCTGACCTTGACCCCAGTTTTTAAGGCCTTCAAAGCCAAAATGGATCAGCATCTGTAGCTGCAACCCCTCATGGCCGCTGCACCCGTTAATGCCATGAGATCAGTGAGGGATCAGCAGCATCAAGCTTCTTGTTTTTTTAATTTTTATTTTTTTTTTGCCTGATTCACATTAACAGGCTTGATGAAAGAGGCTCCATGGAAAGAAAGTCAGATTATAAATCTGAATTGTTTTAAACTGTGAAATCCAGCCAAGTGGATTTGTTAACAAAAATAAAAAAAAAACTTTAACCATTGAATTTATCTGCCAGAATACTTTAAATTACATTTGCATAATATTGCCATACCAAATTTTCTTGAGAACATTTACCCTTCTGGGTTAATATCGCTACACAACAAGCAATTTGTTAGAATAAGTCTGATCAAATACAAATGTACATATGTCTTACAAAAATATGTCTAAGGATCTTTCAGTTCAATGTTTTGATTGCCTTTCCTGCAGCTTTATGAGCAGTCACACACACTCAGCACTCAGAAAGTCTTTGAAGACCGACTAGAAAATTACAGGACAAATTTGCTCTTTTGCTGTTTGCAGCAGTGAATTCAGTTATTCAGATCTGTAACTACAACTTTAGATGCAATGTGTTGTCTAGGAACAACACATTACAGCTGTAGCAAGACTTGAAAATGTATGTTTTTTATATATTTGTAAAATATTTGCTTAACCAGGCAGGAGAAATTAATGTACAACATGGTAATAGGCATGGCCTGTTGAGGGAAAAGGAAAATTGGTTTATAAAAGAAAACTTTGAATAAGGAAACAAAAACATCTTATACAGAAAAGTAGGGTACTAAACAAAACCAAAATGTTACCAGGAAAATCAAAGACATGGCTAAATAAACACACGCATGCTACTGCAACTACTGAAATGGCTGCAGCTTTTATCCTCCATCAAATCTGATGGAACTTGAACTATTCTGCAAAATGTCACTTTCTGGATAGATCTCAGAGCGAACAGAAATCCCAAAGGAGGATAGACGTCCACAAAATGCTTCTTTGCCAGGTTAGTCATGAGATATCATCCCTGGCCTCTTCAAGGCTGAACTGATTTTTTGTTCATTAAATCTTGAACTAAAAACAATAATGCTAAAATGTTCTCATCATGGCTGACATTTCAGCACCTTAGCAAAAACATAACCTCCCCTCTCTCTGTTGTATCTGATTCTGCAGTTTTCTGTCAGGCATCCAGCCTGTAGCTTCCCTTTGCCAAAGGCAGCAACACTTCTCACCACCATGTCCTTCTATGGCAAACACAAGACAGAGCCTGGAAGCACCGTTCTCCCCTGACATCATTGAAACGACGCTTACAAACGGCTGGTGATGCTTTTCTGCCCCCTTGTGGCTGAAGACTGCAAACGAAGTCATGTTATCTGTTGTGGCTAATAGATTTTACATTTGGAAATCTTCGTTTCTGCTGCTCTTTTACAATTTTTGTAAATAAAAAATTATCAAAATTAAATTCATTTACTGTTTTACTTCTTTTTGTGATTTGTTTATTCTAACTGCTGGGAAACGTCTGAGAACGGCTTATAAATGACAGACATCGAATTTAATATCGCTGCTTAATATCACTTTAGATAAATCTGCCATTCTTAGAGTCCTTTTGTGGGTGTGTATTTGTTATAGAATTTGTAATCACTCACCTAGGTCTCCTAAACCATCTGTTTCACAAATAGTATCTGTATGATGTTTTTATGATGTAATTTGATGATTTTCATTGATAAAATGTAATGTTTATTGCTTATTTAATAACTGGTGACTATATGACATTTTATGGTGTAAAGCAATTAACTACCTTGTTGCTGAAATGTGTTATACAAATAAAATTGAAATCTAAAAATATTTAAAAAAATTTTGAATAGTTTCTCTATGTTTGACGACGCTTAACATTCCCACTGCATCACCCTTATGTGAAGCTTATGTAAATGGGGATCCGAAACCTGAATTGAAATGAGACGTAAAGTTTTGGGGAGCGTCGTTTTCTTGCAACTCGATGTCAAGATTTTCAGTTTCATTTTTAAGTAATTGATTGTCTAAGTTCAACAAATTCTTTGAAACCCAAAAAAAATACAAACCCAAACATAACTCCATAAATCATAATTCATTGCTGTCTTTGTGGTTTTGTTTTGTGGAATGTTGTGATTCAAAAATAAATGCTAAATGGGTATTATAATTTGGGTATATGATTTAGCTGAACAACACGCCTTGCACAGATACTGATGCCTTTAAGGTATATTAACTGACTGCAGTCACAAGGTGGCGGCACTTTATTGCTGCTGGGAGAAACTTGCTGCAATAATGATTATAATTGTTTTGTTCTGAACATGTTCAAAGTTTGTATAACCTCTGCAAGTTTTTTGTGATTATTCTAACAAATTAATATGCAGGTGAATATGTAATTTTAAGTCATTTCAAGTTTTAGTGAATTTTATCACAATTTCTATAAGTTGGCTCAGCACTGACTGGTGTTCAGGGTAAAATACTTTCTTGATGCAAGCAATGTGAAAAAGTGGTTGAGTATGTATTCACCACTTGTCCCTTAAACATATTCATAATTCATTGCATCTAATTTTATAGTTGTTCATAATTTATTAGTTTAAATTTGCTGCACAAATTATCCCGGGGTTGCTGCTTGTGATAGCTTTTTGTTACAGTTTAAATCCAAGCATACGTTTTTTTAAATTTAACACTCTCTGAATCATAAGTTAATTTGAAAATGTCTTCTGGTAAAGGTCAATTTCTGGTGAAAAATTTCTTTGGTAACATTTCTTGTATATACTCACCAGTTTGTCCTTTTCTTCCCACATCTAGGACAGATGTATGACAGGGGTCAGCAAAGCACTTCCTGCTTGTAGTGATTCATGATGTAATTGATTCCATCACTGGGTACAACCAATTGAAGGGTCCTCAAAGGCCAGAGCCATGCATGTTTTATTTCTCTCCCTGGTTTGACACACCAGGATCAAATGATGGCTCGTTAGCAGGACTCTGCAGAACATTGACATTCTGAGGAGGTAGTGACTACCACCAGAGAGTTCGGACCTCAGAAGCATGAGAAAGGGGAGTTGGTGCAGACGGGGAGAGAACGTAGCAAACAAACAAAGGTGGTAGGATTTGATTTTGGTGGATTGCATAAACTGTACATTGGCTGTAGCAACATGGCTTCTACATCAGGAAGAAATGGTGGAAATGAGATGGAAAGGATGATATCAAGATCATCAAGAATGAAAAGAGCACTTAGAAAGGGCAAGAAGTTGGTCGGAAGAAAGTGAGGCAAGAGCAGAAATTAGCAAAAAGACAAAAATAAATGAACGGGCAAGTTCACAAGAACAGGATGATTTTATCATAGAAGTAGAATTCAGTCATGATGGAATTCAAGCAAGTGGGGATCTATACACCCGATGAAGCTGCATAAAGCTATAGAGGAAGAAATAGAGAAAATTAAAACGGCTAGAATCATAAATAACAGAAGAGTGCTAATACATGCCGTCAGGGAATCACAACAGAAGATGATCAAAATGAAAACCCTGATGGGAGAAAGAATTAAAACGTATATTCCAGGATCTTTAGCAAGGCTGAGAGGAGTTTCTGAATGATAAATCAACAAAACACTTGTCCTTTCCAGCAGTCATTGTACAGTGCATACAGTGGTAAAAGCAGCTGACAAAGCGTCCTGGAGCTCAGGCTGGCTCCAGACTGGGCTTTGCAGTGGTTGCTAGGTGACAGCCTGGGCTTCACCTGTGTTGCTAGGTGAGGGGCAGTGCTTGATTATTTGTGACATTACATTTCATAAGTTTTTGAAACAGGTTATTTCCAGACACCAAAAAATATTACCTTATTGCTAAAAACCACATGGGTGTTTTTTTTAAGAGCTTGGGCTTTTTTAGAAGCAGTAGAAACCCAAATGGATTTTAAAAAAGCCAAACTCTGGGGTTGTCTCACTCACTGTTTATGCATCAGATTTATACTTGGCTGTCTCTAGATTTTTTTTAATCAGTTCTCCACTTTTTTGAGTTGACAGTATTTTAGGTGTCTTTTTTTTTTTTTAGATCAAATAAGTTGAGGAGGCCCACAAATATAGTTTCCCCTGAAGACTTGGAAAAAGAAGTTTACCTTAGTCTTTGCTGAACAAACCACTCAGATGCACAATACATTCTTTATTGTCACAATGAAAAATAGAACATCTACATAAAGATTTACAGTGATTCAATTTTCAATATTTACAATATTTTTATATCCATCTTAAGTAGGTCAAAACATTCGTTTGTCTTTAACAAATTTAATTTCAACGTTCAAGAAAAGTGTTACATTGTTCACATATTTAAACCAAACCCCAAATACATTACGACACAAAATACACAAATAGTTAAACTTAGCATGTGGTTCAGTCGATATGGGGAATAAACGCATAAGCTGCCAATAACTGAACAAAATGCCCACCAAAATTACCTGTACTAAGTCACATTTTCAAGATTTTGGATGGTTTTCTCCTTTTCGGTGTCAAATGTGCTTTAAGGAAGCCAAAAGAAGCACAACATGGGCTTCTATGGCTCTGTGCAGCTCTCTCTGAAGCAAACTTTAAGTTGAACAAATTGAAAAGGATAAGAAAAAATTCAACACAGACTGTAAAAAGCTGCAGATCATTTTAGTTCAGACCATTATTAAATGTGCTGACTGTAAACTGTAAAGTGCATACAGGATGAATGACTGGCTTTGGTAAGGGGGTTCCTACTCATTTTTCACAGGCTGTTGCAAAGTAGAAACCCTGTGTTAAATGGAAAAGCACGACTCTCTTCACAATAATGGCACATGCTTTGATGAGAGCTAAGGTTTGCTGTCATGAGTGCGGGATGTGATTTACGTCAGGTTTCCTATACTGAGGCATGTACAAAGAGGCAAAACTAAAAGTCGACACTTGCACCAGCGTCTTGGGATCCGTCGAGTCATCTGGGTTGAGCAAAGGATACAACTCTACGGAACAGTCCTCTCTGACCAAATGTGCGCTTTTCAGAAGTTCAGTTTGTGACTCCTCCTCCTCATTTTCCTCATCTTCTGGTGGATGTCCGATGTCGAGATAGTGCAAGGTCTTCTTTTGACCCACATCTATGTTGTCTTCTTGCTCTGATGCTTCAGAAAGCTCTTTTTCAGAGTTGTAGGAGTAGGATCGCCTTGGATCATCCGATTCTGTACCACGATAACTGTCAACTTCCCACAGTCCACCAGGGAAAGTTTCAGAGGTATCCGAGTTGTTGGCTGAGAAGTTTCCCTCATCACTGTAGCTGCTCCTACTTCCCTCCTTGTAGTGGAGATGAAGAGGTGGATGATCTGGATTTGTATCAGTGTGCAGGACCTTGGAGTATGTGACCGAAGAGTGGGCAGAGCTGTTGGCGGTTCCTGAACTCTGCTCCACCAAAGCATTCGCTGGTTGTAGCTTATTTATGGTTATGTGTGATGTAGTTAAGGGATCTGGACTAGTGTCGCCACCAAGGGCCGTTTCACACTCCAGCAACTGGCCAGTCCTTGGGTCCAAACAAGGCAAAAAAGAGTTAGTTGAAGCGACAACAGGGGGAGGAGACAAGAGTGTTGGGGTTTGGACAAAGGCCTTTGTCAGAGTTTTATTCATAACAGTAACTTTAGAGATCTTCTCAGGGGGCAGCGGAGAGGCTTGAAGACCCTCTGGAGGTCGAAACAGGTACTCAAAGCCGTCCATCTGGAGAAATAATAAGTGCACTATAGTAAGAAAGATATTTTACATTTCATAGCTAAATTTGTTTGAGATGTAAACAGTATTACAACAACTCAAGTAAAACACAGGGTTAAAATCCACGCTACTCGGCTGTGGTAGATTAGCTTCAGCAACTTAGAACGATGTGCATTTTGTATCACACTGTTCTCCCCAATGATAAAAACAATTGTATTAAAACCTGGACACATAAAGATTTGGAGACGCATTCTAACCGGTAAGGAAGAAATAAAATTGTCAATTATAAGTACTTTAGGTAGGAATAAAGAAGAAATACTTAGAAATGCAAAAATAAAAATGCTTATTTCTCTCACTCTTTCTCACAATAATGGTCAAGTAGCAGGTTTCATAAAGATAAATCATTTGAATTGTGACAAGAACATTGTTGGTCAAGTCAGTGTGGGATGTCTGTTTTGGTGGCGCCAGGCGTGCAGGATGGCGAGTGTGTTCCTAAACTGAACCTTTCAAAGAATGCATTAGTCTATCCAGACTTCTGTCAGGCTGATCCTCTCTCTGCTTGCAGCTTCTTCTTCACCTCTGACCACATATCCTGTATGTTGTTCTGCTGGAAATGCTCCTCCATGTTTGCCGTCTCTAATTTTTATTATAAGTTGGTTTTGAATGCTCTTCAAAGATTCCCCATCTCCCTCCCTTGGTAAGCATTTCCTTTTGGTCACCGGTGACCCAAAGTTTGTTATTGAGAAAGCATCTCACTGTTTAGCTATGTGTTATGGAGTTTTATGTTAAATAGGGCAAGGAGAACTGAATCCTTTTGTTTTTGAGAGTTTTATTAAACCTTGTTATAACAAGAAATGTTCTTCAGAGCTCTGGCTGCTCGCAGGCAGACACAAAATTTATATTGTTTTTGAAACCACTCATCATTTTCCCACTCCTTAAGATGACCTCAACATACCCACAGCAGAAGCAAGGCTCCAAGTTACACCACTTTGGTAATGTCTAACAGACACACACTGTTCTATTTTACCTAGTAATTAACTTTTAAGTGCATATAAGAAGCTAGAAAGTTAAATTTTCCATTACTGTAGGGACGGCATTGTCCACAGAGAAGTTTACAAGTACACCCAGTCATAGCATTGGCTCCACGTTTTGTTGTCACAAACGCATCCTAGTTTGTGACAACAAAACAACCAAGCAGAGCTTCGTCAACTTCTTGTGATCATCTTTTCACGGAAGTGAAAAAATTATAAAAATCTAAATGAAAGGTTTATGCATCAAGCATAGAAACATAAGTTTATGGAATGCTTTAACAATAAGCCATTTTTCAACCAAGATGTAAAGATCATGAAAATGTTCAAAAAGCAAATTCATTTCATTTTCCCTAGTAGAGCAGTTGACAAAGTGTCAACAGAGAACAAGCAATAGTTCAAATCTTCAGATATTGCTACATATGTATGAGGGTGTTGTGCCTCTTTCTTAAAAACCCAGAGCTGATGACATCACAAGCAGAACTGGCATTGTCTAATCAAAAATTAACAATTCAATATCCGTCCTGCATAGATATTATACAGTAGATTTCACAACTTGTTGTTGACAAGCATTGCTAATACCTTTGCTTTTACTACCGCCCTTCAAAAGCAAGGCAGAAAGCCGTTGGGAGATAAGGATATGATCATCCATCCATTTTCTATACACCCTTGTCCCTAGAGCGGTTGGGAGGGGTGCTGGTGCCTATCTCCAGCTAATGTCCTGGGCGAGAGGCGGGGAACACAGACAGGACAAACAACCATGCACACACACACTCACTCACAATTTAGAGAAATCAATTAATCTAACAGTCATGTTTTTGGACTGTGGGAGGAAGCCGGAGTACCCAGAGAGAACCCACCATGCACAGGGAGAACATGCAAACTCCATGCAGAAAGACCCCGGGCTGGGAATCGAACCAAGGACCTTCTTGTTGCAAGGCAACAGCTCTACCAACTGTGCCACTGTGCAGCCAGATATGATCATCAAACATTTATTGCTGCTTTTCTGATATTTTGTCTGCCTAAACTTTTAAGATGTCAATAAGTAGCCCCGTGTGGTTATAACCAGTACCTCATTGCTATGGTAATGAATCAGAAAATAAAAAAGTAAATGCAAAAATTCTTCCAGCTGGACAACATAAAAAAGTGTCATTCTTAGCAGCTGTTTCAGCTACACATAATGAAAAAACTAAGACAAAACTAAGCCGCTCACCTTGTGCAACTTATTCTAGGACTCTAAATCATCATAATACTGATATTAATGATAACAGTGATGATAATGATATAATTTAAAAGCATTTTTATTCTTGTAAGCCTCTTATCAAGTGCACAAAAGGCTGTGATTTTTATAGGGGGTTCAATCTGCCAAGTCCAAGCAGATCTCTTTTTATGCTGCTGCTGGCTATCCAAAGGTGACCATGTTTGGTGACCTTTCAGAGGAGCTGAAAGCAGAATGATTGACCAGAATTGGATTAAGCCATCCATCCATCCATTTTCTGTTCACCCTTATCCCTTAATGGGGTCGGGAGGGGTGCTGGTGCCTATCTCCAGCTACGTTCCGGGTGAGAGGCGGGGTACACCCTGGACAGGTCACCAGTCTGTC
>CAEGAE010093205.1:0-26224 GCA_903067095.1 Girardinus metallicus | reverse complement strand
GCTCCTCTTTAGATCCAAAAATAATAACTTCAGTTTTGTTTTTGTTAAGCTGGAGAAAGTTTTGGCACATCCACACATTTATCTGTTCTAAGCATTTATTCAGTGACTGGATGGTTCAGAGTCACCTGGTGACATGGTGATGTAGAGCTGTGTATCATCCGCATAATTATGGTAGCTAATGTTATTTCCTGTAATAACCTGAGCCAGTGGGAGCATATAAATATTGAATAAGAGTGGTCCTAGGATTGAACCTTGGGGCACCCCACATGTGATCTTTGACCTCTTTGATGAGAAGTTTCCAATTGAAACAAAGAAATCCCTGTTCTTTACATAAGATTCAAACCAGTTGAGCACTGGACCAGAGAGTCCGACCCAACTGAGATGAATGCATTTCTAGTTCAATCCTGCAAAAATGACCCTAATGTTAATGTCTGTTGCATTTGCATGACACCAACAACTTAGTTAATTGATATAGTTTGACCCTTATGCATAATGTTTCAGATATGTTTTTTTTGTTCTTCCATTTGGGATTTTACTGCTTCACAAAAAAGCACAAAAAATTATTTGTTTCAAAAATCCCCAGAATATAACATCACAAATCAGCAGGCACTGTGCCGTTACCTAGCAACCCCAGCAAAGTCCAGCTAGTTACCTAGCAACCTCAGCAGATCTAACAGGTTTGGTCAGCAGGTTTACTGCTGTCTGCACTGTACAATGGCTGCTGGACTTACCATACAGAAATCACTTGCTGTAATTTTGTTGTTGGTGCAGGAGGCTCCACTTCTGCTTTTCAAAGAGGTACAGTGGTCTAATGCACATCTTTTCGCAGCCATTTTTACAGTGTAAGTGTAAACGTTCAGTTGGGGGCTTGGCCAGCACCAACCTATTTGCATTTAAAGTGACAGTAGGCGCCAAACCAGCTCGTTTCGAAAGGAGCTCGTAATAGGCAGAAGTGAGAAGACTAAAACCTCATTACCTAAGAATGAAATTGTTCAAAAAATGAAATGAACATGTTTTGCATGGCCTATGGTCCTATCCTAAGCTGTTCAAGGAAACATAATGGGTCATTTCTAAAAAATCCTGGAGGAAACCCTGGTAATCAGTGCAGAAAAACCTAGACAGATTTATTTGTGTCATTATTCACACCAGATCAAAAGGTTCTGTGGAGAGAAATGGAAACACATTATAACTAAAAAAAGAATGAGAATCAGATTGATTTGCCAAGGTTGTGCACAAAACAACAAATTTAAATTCACTTCCAATTTGTTATCAATGAGGATATTTGAAATATAAATACATAAGAAGGGAAAAGTGTAGTTTTTGGTAAATGTGCATATATACACTGCTTTTAAGGAGCAAGCCAAGTTTGAATCGGTGCAAACAAGCATGGTATCAATCTGGGTTGAGAGTTCACGAAGGAAACGGCCCGAGGGAAGAAACAGTCTCTGTGGTGGCGCTTTTTGCAAATAGAGCGCTGCAGCGCCAACCTGACGGTAAACCTGGGCTCAGCAACCATTGCAACCCAAAGATGCATTTTTCCCTTCAGCCCAGCTAAAACAAATTTGTTTACAGACACAAAAGTGATGTGACTCTTTGAAACAAAACATCTTGTTTTTATAAATCATACAAAAGGATGTTTGTTTAGATTTTTTAAATAAAAGAACTACAACTTTATTGTTTTTAACTTGTGTGTATTTTCTTTAACGGGACATTTAAATTAGATAGAAAATGAATATTAAAAACTAGATTGACAAAAACATTTACTTCATAAAGAATATTCCTCACAGTATTGGTGTCATTCTTTGTGCCAGTACTATGCATGTTAATTGGATCTAGAAGAAAAACCTTTAAAACTTTTTAAATGAACTTTACATTTTCCACTTTTTGAGATGTTAGCCAAAGCTATTAAGCCATGTGTGGCTGGTTCCAGACATCTGGTTTAAACAGTTTGTATCCAGGATGTGCAGGATGTGCAAATTGGGTGAAAGTCATCTGAGAATCGAACCCTGAGGAACCTCTTATGTTATTTTTGCTCCTTTTGATTCAGAATTAGCAGATTGAATGTAAACAGACTGTTCCAGTTTAGAAGACAGATGGTTCAACAATAGAGCATAACCACAAAGGGAGTCACCGCTGTATGTCAATATTAAAATGAAACGTTTTTGAAGACATTGTCAAGTTAAACAGGATATGCAGAGTTGTGTTCTTAGTGTTGGTGTTTACAGATGGCTGTTCATGAATTTAATTTAATCTAATTGGTTACACTTGGTAAAACTTAGTTTCTGGTGGCGTAACACTGAAACATAAGCAAGTCTTTTCCCTTATCCTGGTGATCTCACACAATGTGCCCATTGCAACTTGACAGATTTACCTTTGATAGCTTCAGATAAAACGTTTGTTATTGTTAGCTATTTTTAGCTTGGGTTTCACTGCCTGAATATTTGTTTACCAGAAGCAAAGGGCACAGATCTTTGAGCGTGACTTGACTGCGAGGTATGGACCCTCGAAACGGATGCAGTGCAGAACAGTCCACTTGTAGGAGAGCGGGAGTCAAGTGTATTTGTATTGCCCATTTCAGCAACAATGCAGATTAAAGTGCTTTACATCATAAAAACAAAGTAACAAACATTACATTTTGTGAAATGCCATCATCAAAATCATCACTTTATTACTAATCAAAGGCAGCTCTAAGCGGGTGGGTTTTTAGGCTTCATTGAAAGGAACTCAGTGTTTCACCAGTTTTGCAGATTTCCAGAAGTAGATTCTGATTCTGGGGATGCAGAGTAGACTAGACTAGAGAGACGGGGCGTTTTGGATCCGAAGCGAACCTGGCGCGGCGCCGCGCAGAGGGAGGCCGCTCTTCTGACTCAGCCGTGCATGCTAACCGGCCAACTGAGACAGAAAGAGAAATCTTGCTTGGTGTGCTATTTCTTTCCAGTGCCACCTGTGTGTCTGTTACTGTGGGATTTGTACCTCTTCAATCACTGACACTCGTGGATTATCTGTACTTAAGGCAAAAAGTCAATGCAAGCCACATCTTGTGTGCCAGCAATCAGGTGCTCAAACAAAAACATATCTTCTGCTTTGTGGAAAAGAAATTCCTCTAAAGATCTGCTACCAGTATAATTGCTGCAATTATCTGGCAAACATTGTTTTCTCTGCAAAACCTCTCACACTTGTAAATTTATTACATTCATGTCATTGCCACCCTGTAGCAGATTGTCTGGTAAACTGGAGTAACTTGTGACATAATTGAGGATTTGTGCTCCTGGCGTTTGGCAGACAGGATGATGAGTGGCCTTTGTGGTTTTGTGAGGAGGTGTTCTGAGTTTGCGTTTGGCACCGGCAGCCAACTACAGGTTAAAGGTGGGTCAACTTCCAAAGGAAACATAACGAGTGAGTGAATGAGACAAAGACAAGAATAAAAGTCTCTCTCATAATTCCCTCTATGGTTTCTCTGCCTTGGCAATCAGTGCAGGTGGAATTTTGCACCAGTGATACTTTCCTTTTCTGTGTTGAACCTCGCAGGTTACAGTCATTTTTATTCTGCTTTCATGACCTATTTATTACTATTAGTGTTTCTTAATGTGGAAATATAAAGAAATGAAAAGCTCCAAACACTTAAACATTAAAGCAAACAAACAGTTTCATTATCATCTTAATTAATTGACCAAAACTGAATTTTTAGGACTTTTTTATTTTTTATTTTTTTTATTCACCACAAAATGCAAAAGTTGGTCGGAAAACAGTTAATTATTCAACCAAAACTACATTTTGGTATAATTGTCATAATAAAATAATATTTAAGTTATTAAATGCGGCCACACATAGGTAAACAATTTCTAAACTAAATTCTTTAGCTTACGTTGCCCAATATTTGTGATAAATAAAAAAAAAAAACTGTAAATAAAAAAACAGATTGGAAAAGTGTTATATATGTTCAGTCTATTTACCATTTAAAGGAGAAATAAAACTTTATTTGATCTGGTCTCAAGCCTTCTATTCCTGACTATTAACACTGTCTTCAACCATTTTGCATGTTAAAGTTTCTCTTAAAATCTTTCTTTCTAAATCTCAACAGTTTTTAATGATCTGAAATTATAAATGAAGCTATAGAAATTATGTTAGATGGAGGGTTAAACAGGAGAACATATAATATCTATGAAAGTTTATGCATATTTACTCTGCAGATAGAAAACTTTTACCAGTTGGTGAATATTTAATTGGTTTTGAATTTGTCGTGATATTGGATTGAATTTACTTGTAAAAATATTTGTTGTGAATTTGAGCTATATAAATAAAATGACTTTCATTTAGATCAAAGCCTATTTATGTGGCCTAGTTAAAGTCCAGATGTAAATCCTGTCTAGAATCAGTGCCCTGTCTGAAACACATATGTTCAGATGTTCTTCATCCAGTATGACAGAGCTTGATGCTACTTTGCAAAAAACAATGGGAAAAAAGAAATTCAGTTGAGGTTTAATGGCGACCCCCATAAATCCTTAATTATTTCACAATTTAGTGACATAATCATAGGCATTTTGAAACGGATGTATTTTTATTAAGGACATTTGATTATTTAAAAAACATGGTGAAAACATAAAGCTACTAGTTGAAATAACTGCCGAACATGCAAATTGGAGAATAGAAGAAGAAGAAAGTGGGAAAAGTGTTTTTTTACATTATAGACATGTTGTAGTGCGACATCATGCATGCAAGAATGGTTATAGCTTTGCTTTTAGGTGTTATCAATATAACAAGCTAAGTCTTAAATGTATGTGTGATGTATAAAAGCAAAAGGGACGTAGTGCTTTGATAATTCTCAACACCACGACAACTAGATAACAAGAATCAGGAAAAAGTTTTAATAAAATAAAATGAGGGTGAGGGAAGTAGGACAGTTATGCTAACTTGACTTTGACAACCTTAACATGTAGACCTGCTGTGGAATTCGTTATGTTTCTGTTAAAAAGCATAAAAAAAGGCAACCCACACATCAACTCTGACAGATCATCAGTAGAGCAGGTGTTTAAATTAGCTAATCGACCACCGCTGTGTTGGATTAGCTAGTAGCAGCGGTAGCTAACCTACCACAACGATCGCCTATCAATAAATGCAAAATAAACATCAAACCTAAAAACAAACTATAACAGACTGAATGTTCTGTTCCTTACACAATAAATGTTTGCCTGTTTTTTGGTGTTGAATCTTGATATGTTAGTGGAGCTGTTGTCAGTCGGTTGCTATGGCAACGGGTCTGCGTGGAGGGTAGCCAACTCGGAGGGTGAGAAAGACAAATACGAGTGGTTTTGAGTTATTCTTCAACGGTTTTTCTGCGTTATTTTTCCCTTTTTGTGTCACGCTGCACTAAATAATACCTACATCTCCATGTTTTACTTTAACAGAATTGTTTTACCGGATCTCTTTGCCCTCCAGTGTTGTGTGCATACACAAAATTTCCAGAAATAATCAATAACATGCAACGTGTCTAGATCACAGATTTAGCTAAGAAACGGAAATAGGGTTCTGGTAAGAAAGTGTCTACACATCCCATTTCAAGCGATTCTTTAAGCTGTTTTCACCCGGATTGATTCAAAGTTTAACAAAATAATAAGTTGAAAATGACAAAAAAAAAAATTTACAGAATCTCAATGGAAAAGAGTCCAAAATGCATTGAAAAGACTTTCGTAAAACCTTTTGAATGTTGCAAAGAAACAACACATGTGACATGACTCAAATTTTTTCTACACATTTCAGGTCATGCTCATACTTAATGGGCCATTCATATTTTTGCCTCCCTGCATGTGGGAGAGGTCTTGGCTGCAGTCACAGGCTCCAGCAGCCGCTCTCTGTCATGCGTGGAGAGGCTTCAGCTGCCATTGTGCTGTTTGAAACAGGATGGGTGTGCCCGTCTCTGGGATTAAAGCAGGAGAATGGACCCAGAAACAGTCCGGTTCCACTGCCTCTGCCCACTGAGATGCCTTCGCATCGGGCCGGGGAAGACGCTCTGTAATGACGCAGCATCTGCAGCGTTACGAATTAAATGATCTAAAACTCTTTGATTTCGAGCAGATGAAATACCTTTTTTTTTTATTATATATATATATATTTTTTTTCTTTCATTTATTCTGATTTTCCCTCCTGGCTTTATTGATTTGTTTGAGTATCAGCTTTTTGTTTGGGACACCATTTGAATGGACTGATGGATTTGCACACCAAATGTTGTCCCATTGCACTGTTTTGCATGCTGTGTGGCTTGGCCTCAGCCTGGCACCATTTGTCATCAAAGCCTTTCTCACTGGTTCTCGCTCACATTTAAAAAAAGCCTTTCATAAGCCAGACATCTATAAATAATAGATAGATGATTTATCTGTTTAAATTGCAACTGGTCTGGTGGCGTCGACCAATAACTTCCATTTTTGTAGTTTTTTTTTACATTCATCAGATCACCAATTACATTATTTTGTCAGCGTTAAAGCAAATCTGTCAGCCAGAACATTTACCTCTTGAAGGTTTTCATACTTAGTAATGATAAAACCACAAATTTTATTGGCAATTTATGTGATAGAGCAAAATTAATTTGTACATAATTTTAAAGTGGGAGAAATTTGGGTGATTTAGCATATAGAAAAAATGGTGTTGATTTTTCAGTCATTTTTACCAGATTATTCATTCATTTATAAAGGTCAAAGTAAATATTAAGTTATCAAGCTAAATATTTAGTTTGTGAATAAATTTTCGCAAAGTAAATATTTAGTTAGGAAGCTGAGTATTTAGATTATGAACTAAATATTTAGCTCCAAACTAAATATTTAGTTAGGAAACTAAATAGTTAGCAAACTTTACAAATTAGTTTACAAAGTCAACATTTATTTCTTAAGGTTAAAAACTTAGTTAGCCAACTAAATACTTAGCTTCAAAGTAAATATTTAGTTATACAGCTAAATATTTAGTTTCAAGCTATTTATTTAGTTTGCAAGCTTTACAAATTATTTACTTTGAAGCTAAATATTTATTTTTGAAAGCTAAAGATTTAGTTATACAGCTAAATATTTAGCTACATACTAAATATTTTTGTTTGAAGCTAAATATTGGATTTTACAAGCTTAATATTTAGTTAAATAACTAAATATTTCAAAGGATATATTTAGCTAGCAGGCTAAATGTTTCAATATGCAAATTCACCTTTAAGTAAACATAAGTGGACTACCTCATATAACCAAAATAAACTTCTTTACTCTTACTTTTGAATCGCTTCCTGTTGTCTCTTTGTCGTATCTTTTCCTGTTCCTTCACATCATTTGAGCTTAAGACAAAGAAAAAGCTGCTTTAAAGGCCAAACAGACGTTTACCGACAGATCTACGGCCACAGTGACTGCGTCAGCGTTGCAGGATTCAGTCTCACTATCTGGAGTTTATATAGAAGTTCTCAATACTCAGCTTTTATTTTGATAGTCCAGTGATGTTTATCGGCAAGTGAATTTACATATTAGCTAAAAATTGTTCTCTGAACTAGCTAAATATTTGATTTACTAAATAAATAGCTCAGAGCTAAATTGTTAGCTTGCTCATTATTTATGGAGCTAAGTATTTAGCTTGCTAACTAAATATTTAAAATGGAGGTAGATGTTTATCAACCCTGAGGCTCTCACATGCCGCAGGTTTAGCTTAATGTTTTTACGACTTTCATTGTCACATTGGTTTTGATTAAAATACTGTAACATTTGTTTTGTAAATACATGAACATCACCTCCAGGGTTATTGTAGAAACAAGGTTGGTGTTTTTATTGGGTAACAAAGGGCAACGAATTGAGCCGCAAGAGAAACAATGAAGTATATAGAACCACAGTAACCAGGCTGGTCCTGATCATGAAAGTAGGTTTATAGGCTGAGGTGAGGAGATTGTTTACTTAGTGTAGTTTATAATGTGTGCACTGTGTCTTTCTTCAGGGCCTTGTCCCTGTAGAACATTTTCATTTTGGTTCTTATGAAGATAATAAATGTTTTAGAGGGCTGGTTGTGAACATTTTAAAAGTCATGAATAAACTGTGAAAATATTAGTAAATATTTGATAAGTACTTTTTAAAATTAGACCATTTTGAACATCTTCCTCAACTAACTTATAAATATTTGCAACATTTCTTTTACAATGTTTGCACTGATGTGTGGCGATAAATTTGATTTTATTTCACGTAAAACTGAGGCAGCAGTTTAGTAGAAGTAACAAATGCTGCCACCCATGGGGAGGAGTTAGCATCACTTAAACCCAATGTTTTCACAAGTTTTGCAAAAACAAAAAAAAATTGCGATAAACCTGCAATTATGCATTAAAAAAATGCGAGGATTTGTTGATTTTACATGAATTTCTGCAACTGCGGAATTGCGAAAAAGTGTGATTTGGCAGTAAACAGATGAACACTGCTTTGATTCATAAAATAATATTTAAGCTCTTGTCACACTTATAGTTTTACATCAGTGCTACACTATAAAAACACAAAATTTTACCAAATATTTTTTCTGGTTTCTAGTGAAAATGTGTATGAACTCAAAAAAGACAAAGCTAACTTACAAGTAACTTTTCACAAAGTTATAGGAGTTTGTTTTAAGTCAATATTTCCTTAATATTGATAAAAGTACTAGTACTAGTTACATTCAGAGATTATTGCCCTTATAATATGGGAAAATGTTTTGCTATAAGTGAAGTAATCTGCCAGTGGATCTAGTACTTTTGCTGAAAAGTTACTTGTAAGTCAGTTTTGTCTTTTTCCAAGTGAACTAAGATATTTGCACTAGATTAGATTTTGTGTTTTTGCAGTGTACATATAGGGAAGAGAAAAACATACAGAAGGCAGGCGATTACACAGACAAGAGATTGAAAACATAAAAATTAAAAGGCTGTTCACAAAAGTCCCAAACTCGAGTCCCTCTGTCTAGTAAATAATATGATGTTGTTATTCCGTCCAGCCTGGCTGAATAATATCTAAAAATTAAAATAACTATTACTCTGCTCCTGTAAATTTGTTAAAACATTCCTTCATTTTTAACATCATTGCTGCCTTTTTGGAACCCAGAGACCCTCACGGCTCCACTAATAACCCGATTTGGTACCTCATCGTCGCTAACAATACACGCTTCTTTTCAGCCTCGCCTCCTTCTTCCCGTCTCGCTGCGGCCTCAGCCTCAGAGCTGCCTGACCTGTCTTACTGCCTCGTTTGTCATCTCCAATCACTTGCTCTTTGAGCGCCTCTGACAGACAGGGGTATTAGCTGCCTCGCTCTGGTGTTGAGAGCCAGGCTTCCCTGCTGAATAGAGAAACTATGTATGAACACCACACAAAAACATGTAGCGACACACAATGGCACGCTCCCACAACCAGCTGCTCCTCAGTCGGTGTCACTACCAGGGATCTGCAGTTCTGCTGGTATGTTTTATTTCTGCAGAAACTTTTGTTTCTCAGCATGTAGATTTGCTTTTAAAGATTAGCTGTTCAAACATTTATTCTTTATTTTGCAAACTGCGCAAAAATAGCTGCTCTTCTATTGTAAATGTGCGCAAAACTTTGTCAATGTACAGCTAATGTAAAAAAAACCCCCACAATTTGCAATTGTGGTGTTTCCATTAAATAAGAAATGCAATTAAAATTCCACGTGAATAAGTTTTGTCTTGCAATAAGTCATTAAAAACATGCAGTGCCATTATCCCCCAACTACTTCCTGTCGTCTTCTTCTTCGTGGTTTGCACCAGTGGACAAATCCGGCTGTTGAACATGCGACTCGTGTGATGCGACAAAGTTTTGTGAAATTACTCATTTTCACTAGGGCCTAAACCCCACCTCATCCTAGCACCAAAAGTTTTATTGAAATTGGTGTGTTTCCATTAAGCAGATTTATTCTTCAAATGTCAAATTGCGCAATTTTATAGTCAGTGGAAACAGATACAGAGTTGCAGTGCAATTAAATAACTGTTGAGGCTTTTTCACACTTTAATGCTTCTAACAAGACCACAATAACTGGAATAAGTATAAAATTTATTTTATTAAATTGTTTATTATGGGTACAGGCTTTCTAAAACAATCCAGCTCTGTGTTAAAAAATATTTGTCCTATTTTTTGACCCACTTTTGCTCGAATTCAGCCACATTGAAGAGTTTCAAAACTACTTCTCAGTCTGAATGAAATCCAGTTCCTGAAGCAGCAAAGACATTCCACAGCATCACACCACCACCACCATGTTTAAATATTGCTGTGGTGTTATTGTTGTTTGCACATTGTCAAAGCTCTTTCTGATCAAGACACAGGTTTCTTCCTGCTAAGGGAGAGTTTTTCCTCTCCACTGTCGCTACATGCATGCTCAGTATGGGGAATTATTGTAGAGTCAACTATACAGTACAATTGATTGTCTGCTGTTGCTATGTCCAGGAGTGAACGCTGCAAGTGAATGACTCAGTGCAAATCTGAATTAATAGCTGAGTTTAATTCACAGTTTGATAACTGGGATTAATTGGATTATATGGGTCATCAAATTGAAACTTTTTTCAATTCAGTGATGACACTTGTGAATTGACGTTATGTAAATGCATGGAAAGTGGAACACAAAGGCATTAAGGTGTGCCTCTGAAAGAGGGAAAGGTTAGTCTGATCGTTTTGTGTCTGTGGAGCCGCAATTAACACACAAAAGCAATGTGTGTAAATGAGGCAGTCTGTGGACACACCAAGATGAAGGATTCAAAGTGAGAGAGAAACACTGAAACGAGCTACACAATGTGTCTTCAAAGAGAGAAGCATATTTTTTTCTGGTCCAGCACTTTCTGGCAAAATAACTAATTCAAAAGCATATCTATGCTTCGTTTTCTTTTTTTACATCTTCTATCAAATTGTTTCCCTTCTCTCTAGCATGTGTTGCAACTCTTCCCATTAATGGGGTGGGTTTTAACTAAGAAGTGCCATGTATTTTGCCTACAGTAGAAGTATTACTCAAAGTTCACATTTTGAGTGTTTTTAAATTTCCACTTGCTTCTAAAAACAGCCCAAGCACTGAGAAAATGCTGGAAATAATTTTTTGTCTTTTTGTGTCTGGAAAACGAGCCGTTTCAAAAACCTCCTGAATGTAACGTCACAAATCAGCAGTTACTGCCCGTTACCTAGCAACGTCAACAAACCCCAGCCAGTTACCTAGCAACCCAAATGGATCTCTTCGACGTTTGGTCAGCTGGTTTTGCCACTGTACTCACTGTACAATGGCAGGATAAGTATTTTGTAGTTGACTTAAAACCAGAAACCACATTATGCATTCTTGTTGGCTGTGTAGGATGCTCTCCTTCTTCTTTTCAAAGATGTACGGTTGTATAATTGAAAACATAAAAGTGTCATAAACGCATCATAAAGTCAACAGTTGTAAAAACCTGTTACAGACATACATTTTGTGAAGTGTGCTCCGTTTATTATGGTCCAAAGGGAACCCCAAAGAGGTGGGTTTTAGCCTTGTTCTCAGTGTTTCAGCTGTTTTGCAGTTTTCTGGTAGTTTATTCCAGATCTGTGGTGCATAGAAGCTGAATGCTCCTTCTCCACGTTTGGTTCTGGTTCTGGTGATGCAGCCCTGACCAGATCCAGAAGACCTGAGAGGTCTGGAAGGTTGATACAACAGCAGCAGACCTTTAAACCGTTCAGTGATTTATAAACTAACTCCAGTATTTTAAAGTCTGTTCTCTGAGCTCCAGCTAGCCAGCGGAACGACTGTAGCTCTGGGATGTTCTCTATCTTCCTGGTTTTAGTGAAAACACCAACAACAGCGTTTTGGATCTAATTTTTTAGGCAGACTTGTGAAGATAATGTTGCTGTAAACAATGCAACTAAAAATAAACAGATGGATGAGTTTCTCTAGATCTTGCTGGGACATTAGTCCTTTAATCCTGGAAATGATCTTCAGGTGATAGGAGGCCGACTTTGTAACCGTCTTTATGTGACTCTGAAGGTTCAGATCAGAGTCCATCAATGCACCCAGATTTCGGGCCTGATCTCTAGTTTATCCCTTTGCTGATTTCTTATTGTTCCTCTTTAGGTTCAGAGATTATAACTTCAGTTTTATATAAAAGTTTAATGTGAAGCAAAACTTTTCACATCCCTACAGCAACATTTGTCCCAGTAAAAGAGCTAAATAAAAGAAGCAGGGCTTGTTTTTGACCTCATGCATCCTGCAGAAGTTGCTCATGGGACTGCAAAGCAGAACCAGTCTGAATGCTCTTTATTCTGTGGGTGGAACCAGTTTGATCCTTTCTGTCTGAGCAGCCTTGGTGACGCTGTGCAGCATGCCTGCTACGACTGGTGTGGGTGTTCTGCGGTCTGCTGCGGTCTGGGGGTTTACCAGCACAGAGATGCAGCGTGCCATTCATGCATTAAGAGCTGCTGCTGATTTAAGTGTCAGAAGTGATGGAGTGGCTGCCTGCGCTGCCATTTTCAGCTTGCCACACGGCTGGGCAGCTGAGCTGCGGACCGGGCGCGCAGCATTACTTCCCCTTCCTTCACATGCAAACTGAACGTATCACTGAAGCCAACTTATGCAGACGGGCCAGTCTGACTGGATTTAAAAAAAGAAACACCTTCAGAAGATGCATGAAAAACAGCAGTCCTAGAGCATGTGGCTGTTAGCGCAGTGTCTGTAAGTCAGAGTGGCGCATCCAGCAGGCCACCCACCTGGAAGGAGCATCTGAGGAATGCTCTTTACTGGATTGCTTTTCTCATCTCCCTCTCGCTCTTTGCCGTCATCCTCCACAGACTTGCAGAGTTTGGCGCTTTAAATCTTATATTATATTAGATGCAGGAGTGTGTGTGTGTGTGTGTGTGTGTGTGTGTGCAGCCAGGTTGGTGTGCTTTGTTTGCTTGGGGGGCAGATTTTCCCCATGAGCTTTGACCACCAGGGTTGTGGCGCTGAGTCAGACGTTGCTGCTTTGACCTTGTTGACAGACAGTTCAGGGAAAAAAAAATCACTTTGCTTTGTTGTTTTCCTCAGATTATTTCTCTACTGTTTAAGAAAATGCAAATCTATTGCTAGCACCATCAACTTAATTCAACGTGTTTTACAGTAGAAACAAGAAACAGGTAGAATTGATAAAATCTAAGGGTCAAATGAAGAGAAACTAACATTAAAATGCAATTGTAAAAACTAACTATAATAACCTATAATGTAATGTTTGATTTTTATGTGAAGGGCGCAGATAAATTTAATATTTTCAGTCCTGATTTTTGCACATCTCAGGTCGAAAAAACACGATTTCACAATCGCAGTGTTTCCATCAACTAAGAAATTGCATTAAAATCAGCTGTGCATAAGTTTGTTCATACAATAAAGTAAAAATCATCAGTAAAAAACATTGCAGTGATGGATACAAACATTGACACTTTTTACACCTTTTATCAAAAAAGATTTTTTTCTAAATTGGCCAGTTTCCATTAAGCAAATTTATTTTCGTAATTTCAGTTTTATGGTTACTGGAAGCGCGTAAGACCCTGTGGTGCCATTTTGAAGGTAAAAATCTAAACAGTTTGTGTCCAGGATGTGTGGGGTCTGCAGAGATGTTAGCTGTCCTTTTCCGGACCCTAGAGTTGTACAAGTCCTGGGTGATTGTTTGTTGCAGCCAACCCACCCAGTGATGGATGAACACAGGACAGAGTGAATAATGTCTGTGATGAAGAGGACCAGCAGCTCATGTTTCTGCTGCACCTTCACTGATATGTGAGTATTCAGTAACCAAAATAAACAAGAACCGCTGGTGTGTTCACACATAACAAACTACATAAGTCAAACTTTATGTAGCACCGTTCAAGAAAAACAATCCCAAAGTGCTTCAGCAAAGGAAAGCAGAGTCGTCTGATCTCAGAGAATGAAATTATCTCACCAGACCAGATGATGCTTTTTGATTAAGTTTGACGTTTTGGCAAGCAGCAGATAACGATTCCGGCAGATCCAGGCGCTGGCAAGGTTTTGTAAACAAGACTGAACAGGAGACGCCCTTTATCCACAGTATCCACCTGTACACATAGTGTAGTGTCGGTACTGTATTTTCAGTTTGCATAAATGTTTGGAGACCCATCTCACACACACCAGGTCAAACAAACTGTAGGCAGAGTCCATGTTTGCCGTGGTCAGCTTGTGTGACAGTGAGAATGACATGCTCTAATGCCGATCTAAAGACCTGCAGCAAAATCTCCTGACGCGTTGTGCGGCTTCCAGCGCTCCGTGGAGGCGTGTGTTTGCTGACGTGGGGCTGAGCGAGGGAGTTGCCTGCAAGTGGTGAGTGATAAAGGGTGGAGAACTGAAGATCTTTACTGATGCGAACTGTCATATCTGCTTTCTTATCAGATATTTGGAAATCTTGAGGTCTTTCCAACCGTGTGAATTAACGCTGAAGTGCGTTGCCTCATTCTTTAAAAGTAATTCTTGATTTGATTTATTTATTTCAAACTGGTTTTTAAAAAGAAGATGTAAGCAATCAGTAGGACAGAAATAACCAAGACCAAAATAATTAGTTTACTGTTTCTGTTTGAAAAGGGGGAGGAAGAAGTGAACACTTATTTGTGCAAAAATTCAATATAAAACTTTTACAAAAAGCTGCAGGTGAGTGTCTGTTTCTGGTGAGTGTTTGACTAAAACATGTTTGTTCTTTTTTCAGTGAAGTTACTCACAGTGGTTAGAGTAGCCAGAACATTTTCTCAAATAAGAGGAGCAATACTTCAAAAATAAAGTTACTCAAGTAAAAAAAAAAAAAAAAAATTACATTGTAGTAAAAATACACCTAAGAGTTGGTGCTGCGGTGGCACGGGGGTAAAGCATAACCCAGGTATGGAGGCATTGGTCTTCGACGCGGCTTTCGCAGGTTTGAATCCCGGCCTGATGACTTTTTATTACCTACTTTCAAATGAAGGCCAGTAAAGTCTTAAAAACAACTACACCTAAAAGTAACTTTCCAAAAAATTACTCTAGTTAATTTAACTAATACTACTCAACTCTGGATGAATGTTGAGTCACATGGCAAATATCCACGTGATAAGATCACTAGTTATCCAAAAATAAAGCATATAAAAAAAACAAAATCTACCAGTAATTTAACATTATGTAATCAGTGATCTGGAGTTCATCATTAACTAACAGCTCCATATCAAATTGTCCATTAATTATTTCCAGCTCATTTCTTATGTACATGACATATTTTTTTTAATTGTAACCAATAACTAATGGTTAAATCACCACTAACTAAAAAAGGAGGTATTATGTGTTTTAGTACTATTTTATAGCAGAATCAAGTAACTGTGTTACATATCAAAAGCAACTTTGTAGTTGACTGCTTGAAATTGGCCTCCGTCTCTTTAAGAAGCTCCTACTCTTTTCAACACTCCACCTTCAGCACGTCTTGACAATACTCCGCCATGATGCCGTTTACAACCGTTGTTAGAAGCTTTGCACTGAGTACGATGAAGATGTGCAGTGTTTGCTAATAGCTGACTTCCTTTTTATGGAAAATTTTATTTTTCTGATTTTATCAAGTCTCAACTCCTTTCAAAGATTTCCTTACCGGTTGCCATCTTAGCATTTTCTCCAGATAAAAGTAAAGACTACAGTCTTAGGTCCACATACGACTGGAGAGACGTTAGGGAATAACCATTTCTTGGTATTTATTTGAATAAATTACATTGACTCATCACATTTCTTATCTTTACATCAAGCGTACAGTCATAGAATCCAGTGCAAGAACAGAACAAAAACACAAACAAAACACGAAAATATTTCAAAGACAATCATGTGCAGCACAGAAAACCCCACCCGCCTCACTCCCAACTTGTAACATCACTTCTGCGTTATATACTGTATATATATATACACATCTATACTGTTTGTGAATACTTTTGACACGGTTACAAAAATAAAATACGTTACTGAAGATGCGTGACTATACACACGAGGTGAAAACAAAACACAGAAAAAGCTGTACAGTCCTCATTGAGGGCAAAGATACACAGAAATCTTTAAAAAAAAAGTGAAAGAAGGAAAGAAGAATTTAGCTTAAAAAATGAACAAATACACAACCTCTTCAAACTGCAGCACTATTTTTCACCAGCCAACAAAAAATTGTGCTTCCTTCGACATAAAAGTAACACTTTTTATATATAGTTGATTTTGCATCATTTATTGTAGCGCTGCTGAATGTAGTAAACCGATCCCTCCATTATTGTTTTTAAGCTAAAACGGTGCTCTTTAGCAGCAGAGGTTCTCTTTACTTGTTTCTGTGCAGAACATGAGCCATGTGCAAACCCAAATACACACACTTCCCCCTAAAATTACATGCATCAACATTAACACGCTGAAAACATCTGCAGAAAGTTTAATGCATCGTCAACGTAGAAGAGCAGAAAGCCTTAGAGATGGTGTGTGCACCGCTGCGTCAAGCTGATGAAAACAAAGAACTGTGGCTTTCTTAAATTTAACAAATGTGGAGCTCTATGTGGGAAAATAAAACTTTTATTATTATTACCTCAATAAATATAAATTAACTCTCAGTCTACTCTTCTATTTGCACATTATCTTGTGCTCCTGGAAATATTCACATTTAGTCTCCTCTTAGTGTTTTCTACAAGTAAACTAGAGGGCAATTACTGGAGTAGTAGGCAAAACGACGCCTGCCTCTGCAGAAGAAACTATTGCTCCAAAGAGCAGTTAAATACTGATAGTTTAGGGTTTTTAAAGTGAGGTTTTGCTAGTAGTATTGAGCGGTCAGTATTTTCACTTCAGATTAGAGAGATAAGCACTTCAGAGAGGATTTCTGCCATCTTAAAAAAACACCCAGATTCAGAAATTTAATGCACACTTTGTGTCATAAATCTTAAAGCTGTCGTCACTTCCACATTAAACGGTTGTTTAAACCACCTATTATGTATAATCTGCAGTTTCATCTTTAACATTTCCAACCAAACTGTTCTTATAAAAGTGATTTGGTGTGAAAGAAGAAGGGAATTAATGAATCGCTTGCAGCAAACACTAAACTGCAAAAAGAAAACAGGCAATCCAACTTAAAAAAAATTGAATAAATTTGTTTAAAGTAATCAAATTAAGTTTATCCAAGTAAATATATTAAGTTTACTAAATTATCATGTAAAACAAAGATAAGTAAAGTAAGATAAAGTAAAATTAGCTCAATTTTATTTAAGTTGATGTTGCATTCTCCCTTTTTTCGGTGTAGTTTGATTTTTATGCTAATGGTGGAGCTTGACTCGGCGTGTTCTTGTGGCCTGTTAAAGGTGTTTGTGAAAACAAACGTCACGAAACCATTTAACCGCACATCAACAGTTCAGCTTCACTTCAACCATTCCAGGCCCTGAAAGCTCTGATCATAAATATCCATTTCCCTAAGGATAAACCAACATTGTGTTTAGCAGAAGCTAATGCTAATATGCTAAATTCAACCATATTGAGACAGATAATGACACAACATGTTTTACAACATAGCACATCACCTTCAGCAGGGTACGGTTTGTCATTACACACATACCTGTGTGGCTGCGCTTCAGGAAGTGTTTCTTTGGAAGAACATGAGCCGTGTTCTTCCATGTCACTCATGTTTCAGTTTTATTGTTGTTTAGTTTTGCTAAGTCTTGCTGATTTAGCCTAATTTACACAGGACAAAAGTAGATGTCAAACTGTATTGTACGGTGATGCATTCTGGGTACAGAGTAAACAACATTTGCTGCGCCGCATAACGGAGAAGAGGAAACAGAACAGTCTTCCCCTACTTCAGAATAAGAGCAGGAATATAAACATCTAACTACCTGAATAATTCTTAAAATTGAAAACCAAAACTTCAACACAGATGTCAAACTTTATTCCACTGAAAGTTTATAAAACAGCAAAGTAAATTATCACTCTGGAATTGATCTGGAAAAGTTCATTTAGGGGCAGCTAAGTCAGTTAAACGCTCTCAAAGTTAGCAAAAGTGCTAAAGCGCTAAGCAAAAAATGAGCTTGCTCCGTAGAATTGTTTACAAAAACTTTCTTCCTATTCTGCTGTGAAGGAGTTTAAAAGTAGTGTTAAGATAACATAAATTTACAATAAAATCCTAGTAACCCTGTAAGCTATAATCTCCAGCAGGAATTAATCTGGTTCTCCAAACTGTCAAGTAAGACACTGACTGCCAATAACAACTCTACAGAACCCCACAGTAAAAATCCAACTTTCACTTTAAGACTTTTAAGGTATTCCGTCACAATACATGAACTATGTTTTCTACTGGGACATTTATTTAAGGACTTAATGCTTCACCCATATATTTTGTGGATTTACTGAAAAATGAGAAACCATAAAAGATGCTTATATGTTATGACTTCCTGTAACAAGTAAAAACCTCCACCATTCACCATGTTACATCAAACATGCAGACGTTTGTCCTTCCACAATGCTTTGCTGCATGAAAAATAAAGGACAGTCTGACAAACATGTCTGTAATTTTGGCTAAAACTGATCTGAATCAAATCATCCTTTGCATGAATATCTTAGGAAAATGACTGAAAATGTCAGGGAGTGACCACTATTAAAAGGAGGAAAATTTAACACAAAACCTACCACACGATTTTTGTTGAAATGATTTGAGCTTCATGCTGAACAAACAGAAAGCATGTTGACTCGTTTGTCTTGTCTGCTGAACGTGAGAGAAAAGCTTCTACCTTCTAAAATACGAAGACGGAGAAAAGCTGTTCTAGTAAACTAATAATGGACTGACAGCTGACTACAACAGAGACGAAATGCAAAAATGACTATAGAAGCTTGAAAGTTCCTTAAATGAGACAGAAAAGAAGTTACGTCAATGCTGGGTTTTTTTCCCCCCCCCACACCGTTTTCAGTAAACGTTTCCACACGTACTTAGTGCATCCCTGCACTTTGGTCAATCTTCTTCTCATCTATTTATTTTGTGTCATTGCTTTTTGACGCCTTAACGGAAAAAGTGAAGGTTGTGTTAGTAGGAATGTTTGGGAAAAGGTTAGTGGAAACACTGGAACTGGAGGCCGGGATTCATTGCAGACACAGTTGGTTAGTCTTGACGTCTTACTGGGGTAGCGGCACCAAAATATCCACGTAGTTGATGGGGAAAAAGCCCGAGTTGCCTTGCAGCATTCCCTCGTACCAATTCTCGTCGATCTTATTGGTCAGGGTGATGATGTCGCCCTCCTTGAAGCCAAGCTCACCTTCGTTCTCAGGGTCGAAGTCGTACAAAGCGCGGCAGCAGGGCTGGTCCAACGGGGCTGGAAGGGAAAAAACGGAGGATCAGAAAAGGCTCAAAGAGATTAAAAAGCTTCATATGAGGATCACATTAAAGACTCACCTGGAGACCTGGCTGTAAGAGAGAAGAAGAGGAAGAAACACAGCAAATGTAATACTTCTGTCTTGAGAAATTATGATCAGATTCACAGATTTTGAATCAGAACCTCAACATTTTGGGAAATGCACTTTTAGAGTTTCAATGAGAAGATGCTCCCACTTATTTCTTCGCTACAGTGAGTTAGCTATTAAAACTGTGACTTTACTAAACTATGGGAGAGGATTAGCAACGAAAAGAGACTTTAATAGAGTTGGTAAACATCCTGACTGAAAAGCTTTGACAGACCCTCAGAAACCCAGGAAATCTGGAAACTTTCAATGTGTTTTTAAAAACAAATTAGGGCGACTTAAAAGTCTTTCAACCAACCAAGCAGACTCTGCTGGGTTGATACCGTGTCCTGTATTCTTAAACTTCTCCATATTTTGCGAGGTTCATCCCTCGGTCCTTTGCTATTCTCTGTCTTCATTAATATGTCCATATGTCCATTCTGACTGTCAAATTCATTTATTTGCAGATGATGCTTTAATCTACTCCTCCAGTTTAGACATTTAATGAATTCAGTATTTATTAAAAGTTGATTTTATTCTAGTCCACAAGGGGTTTTCTGCAAATAAGCTTTTTCTGAATAATAATAAATCACATTCCATGTTGTTTTGCACTCAACCAAGTTCTATTCTTTTACCAAACATTAGAGAACAACCAGCATCCTGAAGAAGGAACACAACAGATAGATCAGAAAGAAAGTCCTGGAGGAGTTTAAAGGGGCAGTGTTGTGTGATTTCCAGGTACATAGTGCCACTTTATAGAACAATCTAATAACCATGTAACCATCATTTATAAAACTGCTATATATACCAAATATGACTTAAAAGAAATTTGACTTTGTAATTTAATGCCTTGAAATTTGGCCTCTGTCTCTTTAAGAAACTCCTGATTTGTTTTTGATGACAGAATAACAACGTAAAGCTCAGAGAAGTCGACTATACATAATACTGCCCCTTTAAAGCAGGGTTAGGTTAAAAAAATATATCCTAAACTTTTAACAAACCTATAAAGTCAAGCCACACTTTTAAGATTTTTATCAGAAATATTTAAAAACTCTGCATCCTTGTAATTCTGCTTCACTATTTCGATCTATTCTGTGTTTGTCTATCACGTAAAAAGTTCTTGAAAATGTTCTGGTTATATTGTGACTGAATGTGGAAAAGTTCAAGAACTTGTTCAGGCACCGTTTCATGCCACTGAGTCATTCCTTGGCTCTAAGGGGGAAAACCTTCTGGCTGTATGCAAATAAATGCGGGAGTTACATCATTTCATTTAACTCAGGAAAAAGCACATTTCCTAAAATTTCAGCTACAAGTAAGCAATAAAACAAAGATTGGTGAGGAAAGAAGGTTTAGAAAGAAACAGCACTGCACTGCAAAAAGTAAACAAAACGAAACGAAAAATTTATCCTCCAAAGACACAAAAAAGGAGAAAATGAAGAGAGGTCGAGAAACTTTCCATCCCTTCCCAAATCACTCTTTCTCACCTGGAGATCTTGCTGCAAAGAGGAAAGGAGAAAATACTTTTAAGCAATCAAACTTTTAGCTCGAAGAAATGATGAACTGATGGAAAAAGACGTAGAGATGAAACGATTAAGGTGACAAGAATGTGGGGCAGAACTGAGGCCGGACAGCAAACTGACGGAGAAGTGGGAAAATAAAGAAAAGGGATGAAATCAGAAAACCGTTGACATGGAAACAGAAACACCAAATGCTCGTCTGCTGGTGAAATCGTTCTGGTCTTTATCAATCAGGTTTCCTTTTGCAGGATGAGCAGACGGCACCTGATTTTCTGTTGTTGGCTCAAAACATTTAAGAGCAACAACTGTCTTAGAAAACTGTCTCACCTGGAGACCTGGCTGCAACGGGGGAAAGAGAAACAGCACGAGGGAGTAAAGGGGTTCAGGGGATGGAAGAGGCAGACGCACTGATGAGTTTTCAGTGTAAATGGAAGAAATGTTGAGAAAATGAACTGATTAGAACAGAGATGTGGGAACAAGTTTGACCTGGCTCACCTGGAGACCTGGCGCCTACAGGAAAAACAGAAATCATAAAGGAAAAGAGAAAATGAGGAGTTGTTTGATAAACGCTGCAGAATTTAAAAAAGATACTAATTTAATTTTCTGACATATTTACTTGGTTTTATGTAGGATGGAGACTGATTTATAACTACTTGTTGGATTTATTTTTTAATACATTAATATGTTGTTAATTGCAATTTTTTTATTTTTTTTTTAACTTGGGACTTGAACAAAAAGTGTTGAAGTCCCAAGTTTTCAAAACTAAACTTGAATATTTTCAGAAATGAAAACCCCAACTCTAGGATGCTGCAGAAATGTCGCAATATAGCTGCTGCACACATAAAAGCTGTGAAAGCTGCAGAAACTAAACATATGTCTGCTACTCAGTCAGTTCGCTATGTGCACAAACAATCCAGTGCAACATTTGCTGGAGGAAAAATAAGGAGAAATATTTTGACGTTAGCTTCTATCACCCACAGCTGGAAGTAGATAAAACTTTTTTACTGTTTTCTCTCACTGCCTTACTAAACCGTTGCAGTTTTAGGTTTGCTAAATGCCAAAAGAAAGAGGTTTTAATATTAAAATACACCCAGTGATTTGTCTCCATTTAAATCAAATGTTTTAAATTATAAGCTTATGCAGCCCTGACATCATCACCTGGGCTTCCCATGCTGCTTAAAGATGTAGTGATCCGACTGGATATAAAACATAAAAATATCTCTCTCATAATTTTTGCATCTAGCAAACAAAAACAATTTTGGTGATTCTATTTACGGTGACATTCAGATGCAAACATGCAGAAAACGGCAAAACGAGCTGCAAACACAGGAATGACGCAAATTCCAAAACATAGAAACGCAAAAAAATTAAAACACATGCAAACAAAAAATGCTGCAACCTCAGACAAAGTGCTGCAAATGCAGCAAATAGAAGCAAAAAGGAAAAAGAACAGATGCTCCAAACTCGCTTCAGAAAATGGAAGTGCTCCAGACCACTAGGGGGAGCCAAAATCATACGGGACCAGACAATCAATAAAGATGGGATGTCACGTCATTTAACAGGATTTCCAGAGGAAAGAAACGGTGTGCTGTACTTCCTGTCTTTTACAATGACATACAACAGCAGCATATTTACCTAGGTAACGTCACCTACTCCAGACTCCCCCTAGTGGACTGGAGGATTTCCAACTTTGGGTTTTGGGGAGCGAATTTGCAACATTTCATATTTGCTGTTTCTCTTAGTATTTCCATAGTTTTGCCTTTTGCTTCTATTTTCTGTGTTTGCAGCTTTTTGTTTTCATTTGTATTTTCTGATTGCAGCAGTTTTTATTTGAGTTTTTCTGTTGGATTAGTTTGTGTGTGTTTTGGAGTTTCCATCGTTCATGTGTTTGCACCCCTCACCCTTTACTCCATGTCTGCATCTGTTAGTGATATTTTTATACACTATGTAAACATATTTTTGACTATATGTTATAACTGGAATGTTACTGTATTGTTTGTAAAACTAGTAAAAATAAATTAAAAGTCAATATCTTACAATTATACAAAAGATGGAACCAGAAACAATTTAGCTTATTTTTTTTTCTCATTAGTTTTTTTATTTACCAATAATGTAAAGAGGGAAACAAAATATATTGTTTTTACTTATTAAAAACCTTAAAAGGAGGTGAGAGATACACTGCAAAAACACAAAATCTCACACTATATTTTTGATCTAGTTTCTACTGCAAATATCCTAGTACATTTGAGATAAAACAAACTTACTTAACTTTTCAACAAGCTATAGCAGCTTGTTTTAAGTGAATAATCTCTTAATATTGACAAAAAAGCTCTAGTTGTATTGGCAGATTATTTCACTTGTAGCAGGGGAGAAATATGTTATAAGTGAAATAATCTGCCAGCATAACTAGACCTTTTTCATCAATATTAAGGAAATATTGACTTAAAACAACATGCTATATTTTGCGGACAGCGTAGTTATAAGGCAGCTTTTCTTACTTCAAGTGTACTGAGATATTTACAGTAGAAGATTTTGTGGTTTTGCATTGTGACTGTTTTGACTTGAAAAATAATAATACAAATATTTTTAAAAGAAGCTTGAAATACTGGCAGAAAATTGAAAATGAAGAAGAAATGTTCCTTGACGATAAAATGCCGAATGAGGATGTTGTGTCTCCTGGCGGGTGGGAGCGCCTCACCTGGAGAGCGAGCGCCGTGGATCCCTCCGTTGTGGTTCTCACTGATGCTGAAGTCCAGAGACGTACGAGGCTTCGGTATGAACTCTTTCCTCGGTTTGTTGGAGGTCTCTCTTATCCTGGCAGAAAACAAGAGGTTTGGTTTCAGCAGGATACGGCTCAAACGTTTAACGCCCGTCGCTCTCTAGTGTTGGTCTCTGTTAGACCGGATGAAACTGTAAGGCGCCGGTACTGACTGTTCATCGATCTTGCTGGAGAGCTGTGTGAGGATCTCAGCGGACCGGGTGTGGTACTGCAGCTGAGCATGGACCAGCGCCGCCAGCTGGCTCACCTGTTCGACCTGGTGGAGAGACCAACATAGATGCTCAGTAAATGTTCACGTTTTAATACACTAAAGATTTTTGTTTGTTTATTAAGAATTGTAATAGTGTTAGATTAAATTAGATGCTTTCAGATTTAGCTGCAAAGAAACTTATTAATTGTTTGATGGTTTTTTCCATCGTCATAATCTGATGCGATAAGTTTAGCTTCTCTTTATATTTCTTCACAAATTCATTTCAGTTCACAATTTCTTAATTTATCCAAAGGGAAAATTAAAGCTGCATTATGTAGCTTTAATAAATTATTATTTTCTTTTTGCATATTTGTTGAAATTAGGCCTGTCACAAAAACTAATTCTGATGTACAATAAATTGTCCCAGAAGTTATTTTGATAAACGATACTATTGTATTGCAGCTGGTAGGCCTGTCACAATAAGCAATACATCAATTGATCGTAACGATCTGGTGTTTTGGTCTCAACTATCCTTTTATTGGAGGCTTAATTTTATTTGTTGTTTCTGATGTTTTGTTTGTTTATTCTGGATATTTAAAACGTCTCCTAGTTCTAGCATGAAAAGTTCTTTGAGAATGTGTTCTTGCACTATTATTATATTACTTGGAACAATAATATAATCGCTTATCGCAATAACCTCTGCAGCAATTTATCATCCAGAAATATTGGTTAACGTGACAGACCGAGATGCAGCAGATACAAACCAATTATCTGTGTCTGACTTTAGATTTGGCCATTAAACTCAACCCAGATTCCACTGAATCTCTGTTAGTGGTGGTGATGTTCTCAACAGGACCAGAGGCCCCAATCAGATTCAACCCAGGGCCCCGGGCCACTTTGGGCCGGCTGTGGATGCGTGAGACTTACGTCACTCTCCAGCAGGTTGAACATGCTCTGCTCTGCGACTTCCTTGGAGTCGTCGAACTTCTCCAGCGCCGCTTTGAGCTCGTCCTCCGTCACTTTGGCCTGGCGCTTCTTCTTGTAGTCAAAGTCCAGACGGCGACCTTCCAGCTTCTTCAGGTGATGCTGCCAAGGTCAAACTGACAGTGAGCAGACAGACTCCAGCCCAACTCGAGGTTCTGCTGCTGCTGTGAATAAAACACTCAACCTGGATCTCTTTGAGGTCTTTTTCGTGAAGGTTCTGCATCGGGTCGATGAAGTTCTGCTTCACCTCCATGTCCAGAGCGTCTTTGACCTCACCCAGCTCACGCATGGCCTCTCCGACGTCGATCAGAACCAGACCTGCAGCCACAAATGTCAAGTTTAAAAACCAGGTTTCAGAGGACTGGCTCCGTATTTTGTAGCTTCGAGGCCCACGGCCTCACCAAAGTTGGAGTCCTCTCCGAGCTCCCGGCCGAACCGCTGCATGGACTCTCCCAGGATGGTCTCGGTCTGCGTGTAGCCCGGCCCCTTCTCCTGCCCCCGCATACGGGACATGGAGCTCATCATGCTCATCTTGGCTCTGGTCGCTGCACAACAACGACAAAACGCAATAAAACAGAGGAAATCTAAATACTGTGGGCTGTTTGACCAACTGTAGCAGCTTTAGTGCTGATGTTTATTAAACTTTTGAAATATTTGGCGTTCTATCGTGATCAATCGGCAACTAAAAAATAGATACTGTACATAAACTGACAAACAGGGCTTGATTAGCATGTTTACTACACTGCCATTGTTGTTGTTTGTCATTTAAAACAAGAATATTTTGAAACATCAAAAATAAAATTAACGTTTATCACAATAACTTCTGGGGCAATTTACTGTCCAGCAGAATTTGTTATTATGACATTATTAATTATGAAATAAAATTTGCACTCTGATATATTTCCTAATTTTTAGCTAAAATGCCACACATAACATAATAAAACATAGAATAATTTTATATTAATTTATTGGTGGTGCGATTCAACTAAAAGTTTTATCCTTACTGAAATGATAAAAACTGCAAGTTTATTTCTGCTTTACATTTAATATTTCTAAATGTATTTTAACTGAGGCCCTTTGTAAAACTCATGTTTTGTAAAAGTTTAGATTTAATTATGTTTCTAAGTACAAAGCATAATAAAACATTTCTACTCTTCATGTTTCTTGTTTAGGTAACTTTTAAAAAGATTCCTAAAAACTAACAATTTACTGTAACTATAACTAATTATTAATAATTTATAAAAATTAAACCAATAAACTTTTTTTTTTTTATGTTCCAGAACAGAAATACTTTGTGTTACAGACAAAAAAAAAAAAAACTGGCAGACCATTGTTTTTTTTTTCTTGTTTG